>BGPR01004421.1:44089-84373 GCA_013235015.1 Araneus ventricosus | reverse complement strand
GTATGTGATTGCCCAACCCTGTGTTAGATATCAAACAGTGGGTACTATCTTTCCGCAACATTTTTCCAAACACGTGTAATAAGTTAAATAACCATTTATGTTTATTTTAGTTATATTGAAGCAACAATAAGGCTATTTCGGGAATGACCTCGTAATTTTCAACTCCGGTCAGATGAGGAGGGCAACACCTGGGCTGGCTCTCCTTTCTCCAAACTATAGAACCACCAGACGGAAGGACGTTTGAATCACGAAGTAGGATTTAATGTGCACAAGATCCACGTAAACGACGGATCTTCAATGCAATCGGGTTTCGACCATGGAGAACTTCGGATCCGAAGCCGATACTTTACTGTATGGCTCCAATTTTATTTATAAAACTTATTTTTTAATAACAGAGTTGTGGCAACAGTATATATATGTGTACAACATCTTAATTGTAAACATCGACTATTCGCTTATCGTTTGTATCGCTATGTCTCGCTGTTCGCATTCGTGGCAAATAAATAGCTATTTTTTATAGTATTTGGCTATATATATCGATTCTAACTTTATATATAAAATCATTCTACATTTAAAACAATAATTTTATACTTTATATTACCAATAGGCTACTGCGGCCCGAATCATAGTATGTACTAAAATGTAGAAAATAATAGAAAAAAGTTTTTGTAAAGCTCACTTTTATTATTGTACTAAAATGAGGATAAAAATGTCTTCTATAAATCTGGAGATCAAAGTAAAAATTTTAAAGTGAGACACGCATGGAAAATAATATAGTAAAGTAATTAAACCCCCTTTCCAGGCTTCCGCACCGCACCAGTAGGAGGACGCGTGACCTCCTACATAGGAGTTAGCGTGCACCAGGCTCATGTAAACGGCGGGTCTTCAGTGAAATCGAGTTTCGAGCATGGAGCATTCCGGCCCCAGAGCTGAGACCTTATCACTAGGCCACCCTTAAATCACAGTATACCCCCGAACCAGGACGGCTTCCTGTCGGTTGGGTATGTATATGGGGACCACAGTATACCCCCGAACTCGGAGCCAGGATGGCTTCCTGTCGGTTGGGTAGATATATCCTAACTCGGAGCCAGGACGGCTTCCTGTCGGTTGGGTGTGTGGACCTTTATTGAGTCTCAGAAAAAAAAGAAAGAAAAAATCCACAAACTTATTATCTTGTACATGACAGTTGCATCTTCATGGCAAAATCGCAGATGTATATCGCTTGATATCAAGTTATTAACATTTTGTTAAAATCTAAATAGAAACAAGTAAAGCAATAAAAACACAATACAGTGATGGCTAGTAATTGATATTACATAAGTGTTTAACAATTGTTTCTTCCTTACGAATTCGAAGACTTCATTGTTCGATTTGAATTTGTTAAATACTTTCTAGAGCATAAAATATTATATGTTGTACGGGTTAAATGATATCATTATGAATGCTGTGGCAAATTAGGCTATTACATAATATTACTAAATAGTTGAAACATTTTTCTTTTAAAACATGCAACTAAACTAGACTTTTAGTGTTTGCTTGACACCAGAATGTTTTTGTCTTATTTGATTTTGATTACAAAGAAAACTTACCGCGACCCACCATTTAGGAGAACTATAGGCTTAATTAATAACACTGAAAATCATGCTATGTTAGTTTGCATTAAAATGTGTGGGGGGAATGTTGAATGCACAAAAATGATGAGCATTGCCTCTAAACAAATAGATGTTAACTAGATTTTAATTATACGTATTTTTATTAACATTGTTTCCACAAGAAATTAATTCATTTGCCAATATTTATCATCTAATCTCCTCATAAAGACTCTTTCAGCAATGTGTTGATCCATGAGTTGATACTTTTCATCCGAAACAACATCATTCAAAGTAGATATTAATCTTTTGGACGCGACAGAACTTAAACACACAGGATTAAAGATAAATATTTTTTGACTACAAGAAACAGACGCCGTTTGCAGACAATTTTTTTATTAGTATTGTTTTTGCAGGAAATTAATCCATTGGCCAATATTTATCTGTTCATAAAGACTCTTTCAGCAATCCGCCAACCAACAGACGCCTCGAGGAAGCGGTTGTCGGTAATTGGCCTAAGATGATGGAATTCAAAGCTTTATAACTTGGTAAATTTTAGTCTAGTCGAACCTAAAATCGAAACTAACTTCAGAACCGGTTTTTTCTGCCTGTTTTTGGATTTAAAAAAATAACCGGTTTAAACAGGGGCAAAAAAATAACCGAAAAAACCTGTTAACCGAAACAAAAAAATTGGTTTACGGTTTAAACCGGTAGGTTTTTCCCACCCCTGTCACGAGGTCACATACTGTGATAATTCTCCCATCACCCTTGTTGTCCTAATCAGAAGCTGTTCAGTCTGTTTGCTGCGACTAGTTGATTTGTGAAATCGCATCTTCTACTAGTATTTTCATCTTCTATTATTTTTTATTGTAAGGATATTTTGCATCTGGTGCGGTGCGGGAGTTTGGAGAGGAGCTGCCTTGCCAGTCACGTGTCGCCCTCATCATCTGACCGCGGTTCAATATTACGAGGTCCATCCCAAAATCTCGTCCACGTGTTGCTTCGAAACGGGGAGTTTATATAACTAAACTAAACTTCAGTATTTCATTGAGAGAAGATGGGAAGTGTGAGGATTTAAATATATATATTTTTAAATGTAAAAACAATCTAAGTTTGAAAAGGGTATAACACCAATCATGATAGAAAATTCCGCTTGCACAGATTTTTCCTATTCTCAGATTTTTTTTCCCAGGATATTTTATTGTTCATTAAATATACGAGTGTATGTCAAAAAGTTAATTGCACTGCTCGAGAAAACAAAACAGGACCGAAATTTTACAATAATGATAAATGCACACTAAAGTTCCATACAAAAGCTACTTTTTGACAAAATCACTTCCTTAAACATTTGTCGAAGCGTGGAGCAAGTTTTTCTGTGTCTTCTGCGAAGAATTGCCGTCAAACGTCCAATAACCATTATTGGGTTGCTGCTTTTGGGTTCAGCACAAATTTTATGGAAATCAAGATGCTTGACAATAATCTTATGCGCTCTTCCATGTGAAATATCTAATTTATTTGCGATTTCGTCTACGGTTACACACCTGTTTAGAGAATGCGTTCATTCACTCGAGCAAGGGTCTCAGCATTTGTCGAAGTTGATTGCCTTCCCTCGCAATAAGCGCATCAACATCGGTACGTCCGTTTCCGAACATGTTGCACTACTTAACGATTGCTTGACGTGAATTTCACCACACACTTCGTGCGACTACAGTGACGCATTTTTGCCGACAAAAAAAAACAACTACAAAAACAACAACAAAAAAAAGAACCCAGAATAACTACACACATTTCCAATTTGGACGCTATCTGTAGCTGCCGAGACACGTTCACGCCTGATTAGCATGCAAACTAAAACTACCTCGTCCAAGCTGCTACGTCACGAGCTGCAGATAAATGTCTGCAGTGATGCCACAAAGTTTAAACAAAATATCTTTCTAACAAGATTTTTTAATTAAGAACTTCAACTAACGTTCTGACTGATCTACGTACAAATCCCTGACTTTCTTCCAATGTTTACATAAGTAGTGCTATTGCAGATCGAGAAATCGCCAAATTTGGCAAGCCAGCCAACAAATCGGCCTACATCAACCCTTTTTCAATATGCAATGAATAAGAAAGTTACCAAGTCAGATTTAATCCCATAGCTGACGTCATCAAGCGTGATTTCTTTTTACATCTCTCATGAAGAAGAAACGAAGCTCAGAGCATCACCTGACTTTTCAATATTTAGACTTTTAAAACTTTGACAGTATTTTTCTACTCGGTGAAAGAAATACACTCCGATTACTTGAGAGAAATGGAAAAGAGATTCGCTGTTTTTGTTGAAGATTCTGTTTTGTTGAAGGAGATCTAGATGAAAGAAAAACTGAAACTGACTTCCAAGATGAAACTTTTCCACCTTCGTGAGGTTTCTGCTTCCAACTGAACAGGAAATTATGAAAAAGAAAACCATTTTAAACCGAATGTCTTTCGAAAGTATCTGGATAAATATTTTTTAAAATTACAATCAGGCTTGAACGTTAACTGTTGAATTCTCGAATATGAGATAACAATTTTTAGAACTTTCATAGGAAGTAATCAGATAATCCAGAATTATGCTTAACATTTAAGTTCAGAAGCATAACATAAAAATTGACTGAAGAAAGAATTAATAATTTAAAAGGAAACAATTTTATTTATTAAACCTAAACATATCATAAGCCTAAAATCATTTATTAAACCTAAACAAATGAATCTTTGAGAAACAAATACACTATTTTTCTAGTTCTTGCGTGTAAACTGTTGCAATAATAAATTAATTATATACACCTAAATATATCATAAAAGGCTGGAAAAGATTATTAATTTTGAAGATATTAGTTTTTATTTTTGTAATTTTTTGCATTGCTTTGACAGGTAAACTCTTAGAATCATGATATTTTACTTCAATATTTCAAGTTCACAATAAATAATCTTGCAAACGTAGCATGTTCTGTTCTTATACCTTTTTGTGTATTATACTGATTATTATTCGAAAACATGAATGAATTTTCAAAGCGTTTTGAAGAATTACTTTTTCTGTTCATCGCTGTATAGAACCAATTTGTCCCCAAGAATGAATGTATATTTCTATTATCAGTTTTTGTAAGTAAATCTCTACTAGAAATTTAGGAAGTCATTTTCCTGACTTTGAACAGGTAAGAGACTTTTTTCATGAACAAAATCATCCTATATGAGCTCTCTTAGAACATGGTAGCCCAAGAGAAGAAATTCAAATTATATCTTTTTACATCCTTCATGACTATAGAAAGTGAATAATATAGTAGAGATATACCGAATTTGTACAGGTGCCAAGATAAGACCGATATCATAACTTCTCTATTAGCACAGGATATTGTACGATATCTCTACGACGTTGTCCGGTATTCTGAATACCGTACAATATCGTGAAGATATCGTAACAATATTGTGCAGCGTCTTGTGCTATTAGGGATCAATTATATTAAATATTTCACACATAAAATAGGAAAATTATGTTGTAACGTTTTAAGGTATCCGGCTAGGTTGAAAAAGGCGATTTTGAGAGAAAAATTCAAAAACTTTTTTATGAGCTAAAAATATATCCGCAACTTTTTAGATTCTAAAACACTCTTTGTTTTTATTATTATTCCTTTAATATTTTATTCCTTGATATTTATTTGAGCTAATGTGCTATTATATTTTTTTAAATACGTTTCCTGAAAAATGAAAATTTCGCTAAAATTGGTCCACAAAAAACGTGATATCTCCAAAACAATTCATTAAAAGTCATTGAAATTTAGCACACATGTAAAAAAAGCCTTTGAGGGTGTAATTAATGGCAGATTTTATGATAGCTTCATTTAGTCGTGTTCTGCAGTCACTTTCAGTTCGAAATATACGATGAGTTTGGCGAAAAATCAATGACGCCAACTTTGAATGTTCATAAAATATTTATTTATTAAAATAAATTTTATTTTGCGGTCTATTACATTCTAGATAGTTTGAGAAGTACGCATGTGAAATTAAAATTAAATATGCCCCATATTTTTAATTATGCTGTTTTTCTTAACATCGATATTTTTATTGAAAATCTTGAAAAGAAATTTATTTTCAAAAACTACTGATGATATATGAATTTTTACTTCTAATTGTGACTATTTTAGCCTATATTTGTTATTAAGCTCTGTAAGTTTTTTGTGCATGCTTGTTTCAAAAATTTTCTCCGAACCTAGTCTGATACCTTAAATGTTATTTATGAAATACTTTTTAAGAGAAAGCACCATGTGATTATAGTTAGAGAACATGTTTTTGGATTTAAATGTCATCAATAAATTATTTTAACAAATCACAAAAAGCTCTTACGCTTTTTTAAAGTAAGTAGGAAACTATATTGTTATATCTTGAGATGGAAAATTTATTTGGATGCAATTTACTCTAATCATTTTATTAAAATAGCTTAAAGAAAAATTTAGGGAATTTTTTTTGATATTGTTCAAAAGCTGCCTAGATTAGACCACAAATAGTTGCCTAAATTTGACCGTTTAAATCAATAGGATTATTATCTCGAACTACAGGAATAGCTCAGAACGCAGCTGTCCCTACTCGTAGTCCTCATATACTGGAAGTGGAAGAAGCAAAATAAAAAAAATATGACGGGAGGTTGTCTTTTTCAAACAGCCGTGATGTTAAAGGCGTAGGACTACGTTACCCGCGTGACTCTTTTGTTTCTCGAATTTTCTCGGTTTCTCTTTGTTACCCGCGACTCTCTTTTTTTTGTAACTTCTGTTGTTACCCTTTATCTCAAAAATAAGACATTAGTTATGTTTTTAACATATGTAGTTACCGAGATATAGAGGATCTCCCATACCAAGTTTTTTTGTGTCGTTTTAGCATGTGAGTTAAGTTCATTTCCGAGACTCCAATGGGAGGAACGTATTCCTACGTTAGAAAAGACACTAAAGTCGTCGAATGTTTGCTTGAAAGGAACAAAAACTGAGGCTACGTAGTTTTGTATATTCTGTAAAGAAACAAAGCGAGAACAGGAAGTGATACAGTGCATAAAATGCCATTCTTGGGTTCATGCATGCTGTGACTTTCTGTTTGAAGGCAAAATTTAAACTTTCTCACAGTAGTTTGTGTCAATGAAATGTCAGCGTTCCGTGAGTGTTTACTTATAAATTTTATTTGACATTAGTGATACGTACAATTATTCTTTAAGAACGAACTGAAAGTATAAACAGAAATAATACGGTCATAAAAAGAGATAAAACATTGTTTGTGATTATCTGTTATTTTACGAGGGCCAGAAGAAAGAAATGTAATGAAAATTTTAATATGCTTCTGAAAATACGGAAATCTCAGCAGTCCTTTTTGTTTTAAAAAGGAATGTAAATGTCGAAAACATCAATTTTATCACCATATGCACGTGGGAATTTTATAATAATATGTTTTATCGCAGAATGAATAAGCTATACGTAACAATAAGACAGGAACCATTTTGGTCAATTACGTATTAAAAATTTTAAATCGGCCATTGATTTATGACTTTATGTATAAAATACCTTTTTAAGATATTATCCAAAACCCTTAGAGGAATCTTCCCTCCTCCGCATTTTTACTGATTTAAGAGGCATACACTCCTATAAGAATGCTGTTTAATAATCTCATAGATGCTGCAATAACTGTGTACTCCAGCCTTTAATAAACTCACTTTTCTTCACACTAGTTTATTAATTCAACTATATACGATTAAATAGGAGATATATACATATATACAATTAGGATTCACTTCCAAGATTACTCATAATTACTAACTCAGAGTTCACCTCGAGAACTTCCTACAAAAACTTGCACACTCTATGCAGAGACCCAATACCATTAATGGCGTCTACCACCTCGTTCCCGTGCAACCGCTTCTCCCACAGTGCACTTCACTTCCTTTGGCTGAAGGTCGGAACAGTTACGTGAAGGTTAGTGGCATGACAGATGCCCTCAAAATTTAAATCTCGGCAGAACGTTTTTATTCAAGAGATAATATATTCTTTAAAAAATTCCGAAAGAATTCACTAACCTTAATTCACCTAGGCATCCAAATGAATGAATTTTTCGACTTTTTCCTGATCAACGGCCTACCAATTTTTATATGAAAATGCCATGGGGAAATAATCCTTTGCATTTAATGTGGAGTAGGACGTCTTTTTATCCATTTTACGTGTGTTTTAATCTTTTTGATCCAAAGGTAAAGTTTTAGGTTGTTGCATTACAAGATTATGAGCATGCATTCTTTTCGAAGAATTTTAATCTTTCTTTACCAGTTATTAATAGTAAAATCATATTATATATTTTCATATTTATTTCAATTTTTCCTGTTTTGAAATCTTAAATCTTGTTTTAACTTACATATCATCTTTTATGATGTATTTTTTACAAATAAATACATTTTTAATCGACTTGCAGGTTAATTATCACCGTGATGCAGGATTTTATTTAGGCGTTGGTTAAAAAAATTCATCACCTCAATGGCATTATCTACAAATGTGAAACTTTGAACTTCTTTGTGTTTTTAAACTTTTTTATGCGATGCAAAATCTAGTACCTCGGGCAATATTAATTTAATAGAAATTATTTTTTTTACTGAGTTTTATTTTTGCTCTGAATTTTTGAATCACATTTTATCGTGTAGCAAACTAAATTTGATTTCTTTCTTAGATGAAATTTATACTTTTCATTAAAACTTTATATGCTGCAATTTTTTAAAAATTTCATTCACTGATAGTTTTGTTAACCATCCAATTTATGTATATTATTGAGTTTCTGAAGGACTTGCACTAAATTTATAGAAGGCATTATACATCATGTATGAATTGATTGCAAAAGAATTTGCCTAACCTACATCTATGTTTTACTATGAAACTGTTTTTATCGCTGTTCTTGTTGCTCATTAAAAGTCGAACATTGCAACAATATATTTCAGAGCTTTACTATATTGTTACAAAAATCGTGCGGTGGGTGTACGTGAATGCAGTCCTATAAGCAGGATTCACCTGTCTGACAGCGATTATTGCAGTTGTGGTGGAATTGGCACGGCACTTCACTATGCCACGGAATGTGTCCTTACAGTGTCTTGGCATATGAGGAAGCAAGTGCCAAACTTCGAACAAGAATGGCTGAAAAGAGTCGCCAATAACCTCGTCTCCAGGCAATAGGCGTTCAAATTTTTAATTACGAATCTGATCGGGTGCCAAATATCTCTATCCCAGGGTGCTCAAATTTGTTAAAACGGCTCTGACTGGGGCCGCGACACACATACACGGAAGTTACAACTTCTTGACCAGACAATCACGGCTTAAAGGCTAATTTTACAAAAAGTCAGCTGTGTATGTGTATAATGGCCCTTTCCCGCCAACTTTAAACGGTTTCCCTCTCCGACAGCGATGAATGCATTTGTGGTGGAACTGGCACGGCACTTCACTATGCCACGGAGTGTGCCCTCACAGTGTCTTGGCATATGAGGAGGTCAGTGCCAAACTTCGAACAAGAATGTCTGAAAAGAGTCGCCAATAACCTCGTCTCCAGGCATAAAATTCGTAAGACAGTCAAATTCATGAGCGAAAACAGAGATCTTTTCCGGCCTCCCTAGCCTTCAACATCCCAGCGAGCTGAACCAACGCGCTACAAATTACCGGACATCCCCCCCCCCCCTCCGGGAGGAAAGAAAGGTAAAACAACTTCTAAAGAAAATAAGTCTATTACGAACTAATAGTGTAAAAGTGAAAATGCCTGTGCTGTACATAGTGTATATATTTCCGTCTGTTTGTTTATCTTGTTTTTCTTTTTTTCTTAAATAAAATTCCCGCGTCTTGCCCATCAAACCGTTCAGTGACCGGTCTGGTCATGGGCACGGGGTAAGAGACGGCGTTCTGTTCTGTATAAATTAACGACAGAGACCTCCAATAAATCTCAGTCGCAGCACCAGATGTCTCTCAGTTCACCAGTTTCACTGCTGACCAAATTCCAACTCATTCTTTTTTTGGCTCGAGACCTTGCTATTTACACTTTTCCAACAGGAAGTGACGCCACATAGTAATCTCTAGAAGGTTCTGGATATTTCCGCTCCTAGTAGAGATAGGGCCAAATTTCTTGTATTTTCTAGAAGTTTCGTTTTGTCGCCACAGTCACCAAGTTTGTCGCCAAGGTCGGAGTTCATTGGCTTGGCTCCCAGTAAAACCCCTGTAAAACTATTTTTTTGTCCTACAATTAGCATGTCAGGGAGACAACTTTACAACTTCCTAACAATATGATTAATTTATGAAGCTATAATATTAGTATGCCTCCTTAAAAATGTGTAAATAAATTTATGCTGGTAAACTGTTTGAGATTTAGCGAAATATGACTCCACCTTTTTCACCAACTAATGGCATATATTACACTAAACTTTTAAAGCATTAATATATTGTGAAAAAACAAATAGTTTGGATGAACCAGGCATACTAAATGCCTGCAACTCATCCTAAACCATACTTCATCCTTTCATACCCCTTCGAGATGAGAGTTAGATGGTGGGGAATGGAGAATTTGAACTAATACTGCTTTTAACTAGCTATTATTTCCTTCCAGTTATTTTTTTGAGAACCGTTATAAGCATATCAATTCACGATTTAGTGTTCAAGAATGGTTTTTTCATCAATTCAGAATTAATAAGAATGAGTTAGAAATAACAAAAATAGTTTTTAATATAAATGCTCATTTAATAATCCGATTTTTGAATGTCGCAAAGCATTTGTAAAGAGCAAATAAAAAGATACAAACTGTTTACCAGACTGCAAAGTATGCTTTAAGATAACTTTATTCGTATAGTCTAATCCATCAAAAAAATGTTTCAAAATTTTTAACAATATAACGAAACAAAGCGTGCCCGAGAAAGGGATTGTACAAAGGAAGCGTCCCTCTATCTTTTGAACCCTTTACCATTTCAATCATACAATATGACACACACTCAACGGATGCTTGCATTCGGTTCTTCCAATGTGAAGAATAAGTTCTAAATCGTGTTTCCACTAATGGGAGGGAAGGAAAAACTCTTTCAAATCTCTGAAACCCATTTAGATTTTACTTACTGTGCTCTAGACAAGCTGTTTGAGGATGCTTTTATGAAACGAATTCCGCCTCGCTTAGACTCCGTTGAATACCTGGACACGACTTCTAAGCCGATTAGTAGAATATATCTACCTATCTCGAAATAAGTTACCGACTGATTTGTCATTTAATTAGTCGAAACCATTAAAGATTTACTTATAAATCAGTATTTTATATCATTTGAAGTTCCATCGACAACTGACTTAGTGACAGATGATTATCAGTTTATAGCGTAGGATCGAAATCGCGATTGATTTTTTGACAAAAATGAATTATTATGAAAAATGTGTTATTTGGAATCAAAATGAATAAAAGATAAATGAATAAAGTTGAGTTAATCAGGGACTACTGATGACTTTCCTAAGTCTGATCAATCGAAATTGAATAGAAAAGTGGTTTTTCAAATTGCCTCGGAGTATTTCTGGTGGTTAACAATAATCTCTTTTCAGAGCAGTGAAAAGATAAAGCCCAGTGTTCATAAGAACGTCAAATCTGGGCTTTATACATTTCAGAAATAGAGAAACCAATGACATGAAAAATAACTATAGTTGTGGAGAGAAAAAAGGTCTATTGTCTCGGTTATAGACACAAATCAGTCGTTGTCTTATAACAATCTAATTCTCTCATGATGATATCAATTATGAATTTAGATCGATATTGGATAGTGATGCTATAGGCCAGTATTCCTCAACCTTTTAGTGTTTTAGACCCTATTTTCAACCATAATTTTCATCGCACCCCCCAATACAATAAAAATTTATACAATAATGACAATGTATTTTTAAATACTAGCAATGCATTTTTTAAATTTAGTATTGAAAATTTAATTATTAAATACATTGTACAGTACTGATACAATCCTATTTATAAGTGTATTATATCTGTGTAAATGTGTATTTTGTTTTTTATTATTTCAGAATGTATTTTGTTTTACTTACCTTTCAGTAAATTAATCAATTTTTTAATAATATTTTCTTTTCGATATGCACGCGCCTTCAATTCAGTGTTATTACGCCCCCTAGGTTGAGAATCACCGTTATAAGCAGTTCTTTTCATGCAACAGGTTGCATCCTTCCGGTTCAGAACGCGATATAGGCTCCATAACCCTATTTCTTCTGTAACTGAACAAATCGGAATGATAATTGCAGTACCTTTAGAACAATAACTCTTCTTGCGTAACCATACATAGTTATTTCTTCTTTCTCGAATTTTTATCACAGAACACATTAAAAAACGTATTTATCATCTTTAGATACATTGCGATATTTTAGACCATTTCAATTCAATAGATAGACATAGAAACGATTTTTTTTATTGAAATAGTCCCTTCTTTTTGTAGAAGATTGAAAATCAACGCTTAAAATTTTAATTTTATTTATTTGTTATATTAGTTTCGACTGTCGTGATGTTGATTTTGGACTGTGATTGAATTTATAGCCTTAAATTTGTTTTATCCTATGGTTTTTGGCAACACACTATGCAAAATCTGCGACGTTATAAAGATACCTTTAAGAGTGAAATGAATCGATCGGGATCAAAGCAAAACGACGTACTCATGAGCGACGTACTATAGAAATGTCATTGTATTGTATAGCAACGAATTCCGAAACCTTCCGTGCTTTTGCGCACCCGCCGGGCGAAGTTATTTTCATCAAAATAGGGTGAAAGTGAAGAATGGAAGGGTGATGTTTATATTTTACTGAGCGTGATCTAACAAAGAACTCCGGAAATGCGCTCACATCACTCATTGCCTGTCAGCCCTTTCCTTTGTAAAATCGTCTAAAAGTGGTAGTCTCGGAATCCGTGGTCAGACTATACTGGTAAGACTGTGAAGAATGAATGCTGCGGAAATTGAACTGTTTATCAAAGGAATTTGACACATGAGATTTTGAAGAGTTGCTTTAAAATCCTAGAGATATCAGACAAATATTATTACAAATAAAATATTCAGTTTGTATTTAATATAAATTGCTTACACAATGGATTACATTTTTAGCAAAAAATCAGCTAGTCATATAAGCAAGTTTGAGGGAAGTAAAACATGCCTACATAGGCAAATATTAAATCCGCGAGAACGTAGCAAACATCAAAGAAGGTCAATTTAGCATAAAGAACGGTGAAAATACTTTTAATAATTTCATTATTTTTCACTATAGTTTCACAAGTTATTATCACATTATTTTTCACATGTTTGAGGAAAGTAAAACATGCCTACATAGGCAAATATTAAATCCGCGAGAACGTAGAAAACATCAAAGAAGGTCAATTTAGCGCAAAGAATGGCGAATGTACTTTCAATAATTTCATTATTTTTCACTATTTTAAGTGTTTTCTAAAACTGGCTCTTTTTTGTGAATAATTCCACTTCAGATAAAAACAATCCAAACACGGGAACTTAAAAAAAACTTATTTTTAACTTTTTTCAGAAACCACCATAATCAAACGATTTCTCTTTTATAGAAAGGAGAAACATTTTTAAAAAGGAATCTCTATTATGCAAAATTGTTGAGCTCCAGCTAAACAAAGAAATGCATTACTTTTTACTAGGTATTTTGAGAAAGTGGGCCTCTTTGAATAAAGGACATATTCATCGATTCATTTTTTTTTCAATGAGAATTCAACAAGAGACAGTATACATCAGAAAATGAAAAATGTATCCCTAAGAACAACATCGCAGGTTTTCAAAAGAAATACTTTTTTGTAAAGAAGAGGGTGGAGGGTGGGTGGGGCTTTTCTTTTAATATATATTTCATCGGTTTGGGAAGTGAAAGGTTTTATGGAATAAACACCGAGAGCAAAGAGAAAGACGTGTTCTCACTTTCTTGAATCTCATAAGTCACTTTTACAAAATAAAAAATGCAAGTCAGATATTCGAGTTGTTTTTGTTCAATTACGGAGCTATAAAAATATATAAGATTACCTGATTCTTGATAACAGTGAAAATATTTACAGTGGATTATTTTTTATAGACGGGACATCGTATATCATTGAAGTTTTTTACGGCATTTACATCTCTAGTAATTGACAGGAACATATGCTACTTATCCTCGCCCCCGCAAACATTTAGAATAACGACGAAACAATCTTTTAACTCTACACTCTCGTCTAACAATTTAATTTTTAACCCTTAAATGCCCAGTGTTGCGTTTAAGCAACATACCAATTTTGTCTTCTAAAATCTTGAGAAAAAGACTGAAGCTCTAATGCCCGTTGTGGCCAATAGGAGACATACTAAATTTTTTTAAAATCAATTTACAACATATAGATGGCAGCACGAGTGCTGATAAAAAAATAAAAATAACTTTATGTTTTTCACTGGAGGCTGCATCGTTTTAGCTTTGTTTGTATGATTGAGAATACCCTATTTCATACTACAATGTTGAAGAGAATTCCTTATCCGTATTTATTAAAATTCATCTGTATTTGACATTATAGAATTATCAAGGAATTTTTCTTCTGAAATATTAAGCCCAGTGTTGTCAGATGGCAACAAACAGTTTTTTAAACATAAACCATACTTAAAACTAAATATGATTTTTAATGTATTTTTTCCATGTTATATTCAAGAAACGAAAGTAAAAAAAACATTCCAAAATCAATTTTTTAAAAATCGAGCATTTAAGGATTACTGCTTTAAAGAAGAATTTGCGTGACTAAATAGGCTATTATTATAATTATTAAAATAGAACGTGTAACAATTGATTTCGGTTAACTTATACCCACTCCTTCCACCGAGCCTCAGTTGTCCGATTTGCCATTTTCTTCCCAATTATTTATTATTTTTTAATTTATCTTTTCCATTAATTCATTTGTATGTATATTCACTCCCTTTCTTTTAGGTATTTTGCCTTATATTCTTAAATACTTTTGTAAAATAACGATTCTTTGATTATTGAAATTTGGCTTTCAACTGTTGATGGAATTCAGTATGAATTTTTTTGTTTATTATTTTTTACTCTGTCTTATTTACTTTATTTAATTATTTTGCTTTTATCTTGTTTGTTTTCAATATTTCTTTTAATTTTCCTCCTTGCTTATATTTTATTACTTTTTTCTGTAAAGAATTGTTTTGTACACTGACTTAATTATTTTATAAATTACTTCTGTCAGCCTCTTGTTGCACACTTGTGGTATACGAGGAATATCTCATATTTAATCTTAATATTGTTACAGAAGTCTTTCTGTGGGTGTATGGTGTAAACAGTCCAACACGCAGGATAATGGAGAATGAAGGTTTATTCAAAAATATGCAGGAAAACACGTAGCAAAGGTACAGGAAACAATAGTTCTTGCACAGAATAGCAACGTAAACAGACAACAATTCGCAGGTAATAACAGTTCAGCACTTCGAGATTTATCAACACAAACAATCAGCAAATAACTAATAACGACAATAACAGCACTTTCAATAGCGCTCAGCTCACTAGCTTCCTATCTCGCGCTGCAGACGAAACTCTAAAGTCGTTCCCAATGGATCAACACTCTTCCCTCTGATCCAAACGCGGTCCTTATATACTCTCTCCGACATGCCGTGACGTCACATGGAGTTTTCTCGTATATTCAAGCGTATTCCCTTTCGTAATAGAGATTTCGGGAAAAGGATCGCATTTTCTGGAATCATCTATTTGTCGCCAAGGTCAACAAATTTGTAATCAAAATGGTTGTCGAGGTCGGGGTCCCGGAAAGTCTAAGAAGAAGTACTCCATACTTACCCCTGTAAAACTCCTTCCCCAACTATAAGACTAGCGAGGCAGGAAAGCGACATTACATCTTTACAGCAGTATAAATAAAAGTCATTGTGGGTATGTATGTGTGTATGTGGGTATGTTCCACATCTCCTCCTAAAGTACTGCAGCAATTTGAACCAAACTTTGCGCACTTATTATTTAAAACACGAGGAAGATTATTGTCAATTTTTCGAAGTCCGAAAAGTAATTAAACATTCAGTTAATTAGAAATCAACCGAAACCGTTTTTCCGTATTAACTTAGGAGCAAATTATCCCCAAAAATATTTTTATACCATCTTAAAGTTTAAATTTTACCTTTTCAATTATACCAATTTTATATCTGTGAAATGTTTCTTTCAATTTTTATTACGATTCTTAAATAAAGCAAATTTAATGATGCTTCGTTTCTAGGCAACGGTGAGACTTTGAACAAATTTCTTTTTATTTCTGTAAATATTTTAAAAAGGAATGAAAGATCTCTGTCAACTTTAAAAGCCCCAAAAGTTAATTGAACTTTTTTAAAATTAAAAATAAAACAAGATTTTGTGATTTTGGGATATATTTCGAAAGTGTTATGTTACAATAACTATTTTTATTCTATATTAAAGTTGAAAAAATAGCTTTTCAGTGACAAAAATTTCATTTACGTTCAAATCGTTGCTCTCATTTCAATAATTGTTAAAAAAATTCAATTGTGTATAAAATTCACAATTTGTAGCAATGTATTTTTTATTGTTAAAGAACAAGAATACGTATGAAGAGTTGTTGCCTAGAACATATAAACAAAATTCTGGAAAAATACTAAAGAAAAGTTTAAAAGCAGACGATTCATAACTTCACATCGGGAATTCATCTGGTTTATTTTGACGCTTTTTATTAAGGGAAATTTAACTATTGAATTAACTGAACCCGTCAAAATCCTTCTTATACTTCACTATTTATGAACGAAATTTGAAGTAAAAACGTTTCAGACGATAAAGGAATTTTTGTATTATAATTTTCTATATCAAAAGAGTCTTTTAATTAAAAATTAAAGATATAAAAGTGTTTAATCCCGAGCAACGCCGGGCATAACAGCTATTAATAAATAAAATAAATTAAGAGAAGGGCAAGGAAAAATTTAGAAATGCTCTGTTTTGAAAATTGTCTATACACCTGTTAACGTATGCATACTCTGAATAGACCAACTAATTTTGTACTAAACGTTTATAGCAGAGTCAAATTTAGGACTATTTAACTGATCATAATGATAATCTATGTGGTTGACCCTATATTATAGACGTCACTCACTAACAAGTTGACAGCAAAATGAAAAGGAATGAAATGGTGTTGAATCTACAGTATTCTATTAGTTGCACAATAGAGGATTTTATTTTCATTGAAATTATTCTGTTTTAAAAAAAGATTTCATGAGAAGTGCAGATATTACAGAGATTGTTGCGTTTTTTATATTATGTTCGCAGAATTTTCATTTATTTTATTTTATTATTTTTTTTGCAATCTCTTGAGAAAAAAACTCCTTGTGCACCAACAAGAACAACACAAGGCTTGCAGAAGTAAGTAAATGACTCAAAACAAAGGGGTGAAGGAAGCATCAAATTAAATGAAACAAATGCAAATTCCAAACAGAAAAGGGGGAAGAGAAAAAAAAGAACCAAATATACAATAAATTGGTCACATCCATACGAACACATGAATGGTATTAAGCGATGAAGTGAATAAACAAGGGGAATAGATAACGAAACATAATATTTTTTTAAAGATATAGATGCAATATAACTGGTCACATATACGCAACAAAAAATTAATAATCACGAGAAATGGAGTACAAGGTGGGGAAAATGAAAAAAATATTAAAGCACTCAAAAATCAAATAAAAGCGCACAAATACACAGACTATCATACAACATATAAAACACACAAATTTCGAACAGTTAACGAAACAAAATGGTCTGATCCAAAAATAATTGAGAGAAAAGAAATGAATTCCAAAAATTGAAAAATAAAAATAAATAAACAAAAGTTATAAGGAAAAAAATGTAAATGCCAGCAAAACACATAAAAAGTTTTGCCACCCATTTTGAAGAAAGGATTCTTTATGAGGTTGTACATCAAAATGTCTCATAATTAATGACTATTCTACTTATATAATGGTTAATTTTAGCAGTCATTTCATCACTGGTGCAAAAATATTAGGATAAATGCATGATTGAATTAGTTTATTTATCATTTTTGAACCATTTAAAAATAGTTGTTATTTCAAATAACGTCACAGAAAAATGCTTTAGAAACATTGTTCGTCTCACTCCAACACTTAATTTACAAGGTGAATGAAAAAGCACACATTCAACTGCCCTTGGCAATGAGATTTAGCTTGACTTTTTGAGCCGATGCATCCGATTAGAATCCGAATTTTTTTTTGCTAACAGTACTACTCGTTGGTTTACTTTTTTAGTTTTCCCTACAGGCTTGTAGTAGATTGATTTAGTTTGGGGAGCGAGATTAGTTGTCTCGGTTTTTTTTTTTGAAAAAAAATCCAACAACTTTTCTTGAATGGTAAGAAAAAGAATGTTCCTTTCTCAAGTTTCTTTAAAGCGCTTGCTGATTTCTCTCAATTTTCATCTATATCGACGTGACTATCTGAAGTGAACAGAGGGAGAAAAACGAATTACAGTTTTTCTCCCGTTCTTTTTAGTAATTTGCTACCCGAGGCAGAATTTTTAATTAACTCGAGAAAAAAAAATGCGAAGTAGATTGATTGCATTTTAATTTGATTTTAAGAGCAGATAAGTCAATTCACACGCATTTTTCCCATAATTGTATGTCGAATACATATGGATGTGTTTAAAAAAATCATTTCGTTCATTTTGAAATATTCTTCCAGTATTGGAACTTTATCAAGAGAGGAATTTACTACTTCCGTTGTTTTTGACAACCAGCTCACTAGAACTCTATACAAAGGATTAATACTCTGAAATTATTTCTTATAGATTATAAACGCATATTCCTCTAGTCGTAACATTTATCGAGAATTTAAGAGTTACTGCTTTCAAGAAGAATTTGCGTGACTAAATAGGCTATTATTATAATTTTTAAAATAGAACATACAAATGCTGTAACAATTGATTTCGTTTAACTTATACTCACTCCTTCCATCTAGCTTCAGTTGTCAGATTTGCCATTTTCTTCCCAATTATTTATTATTATTTTTATTTTATCTTCTCCATTAATTCATTTGTATGTGCATTCACTCCCTTTCTTTTAGGTATTTTGCCTTATATTCTTGAATACTTTTGTAAAATAATGATTCTTTGATTATTGAAATTTGACATTCAATTGTTGATGGAATTCAGTATGATTTTTTTGTTTATTACTTTTATTATTTTTTACTGACTTATTTACTTTATTTAATTATTTTGCTTTATTGTTGTTTGTTTCAATAGTTCTTTAAATTTTCCTCCTTACTTATATTTTATTACTTTTTTTTGTAAATAATTGTTTTGTACACTGACTAAATTGCTTTATAAATTACTTCTTTAAGCCTCGTGTTGCACAATTGTGGTGCACGAGGAATATCACCTGTTTAATAATAAATAAAATTAATTAAGAAAAGGGCAAGGAAAAAAATTTAGAAATGCTCGCTTTTGAAAATTGGCTATACACCTGTTAACGAAACTCTGAATAGACCAACTAATTTTATACTAAACCTTTACAGCAGAGTCATATTTAGGACTATTTAACGGATCATAATGATAATGCACGTAGTTGATCTTGACTTGAGACGTCACTCACTAACAAATTAACATCGAAATGAAAAGGAATGAGATGGCGTTAAATCTACAGTATTCTATTAGTTGCATTATAGCGGATTTTATTTTCATTGAAATTATTCTGTTTTAAACAAGATTTTCCGAGATTTTAAATGCAGTTGACTGTTGAGAGTGTTGCGTTTTTCACATTAAGTTTGTAGAATTTATCATTTATTTTATTGCCACCTATTTTGAAAAAAAATTCTTTCCGAGGTTGTACATCAAAATATCTCATAATTAATGACTGTTCTACTCATATAATGGTTAATGTTAGCAGTCATTTCATCACTGGTGGCAAAATATTAGGATAAATGCATGATTGAATTAACCATTTAAAAATAGTTGAATTTTCAAATAACGTCACTGAAAAATGTTTTAGAAACATTGTTCGTCTCACTCCAACACTTAATTTACAAGGTGAATGAAAAATTACAGATTCAACTACCCTTGGCAATGAGATTTAGCTTGACTTTTTGAGCCTATGCGTCCGATTATAATCCGAATTTTTTTTTTTGCTAACAGTACTACTCGTTGGTTTTCTTTTTTTTAGTTTTCTCTACAGGCTTGTAGTAGATTGATTTAGTTTGGGGAGCGAGATTAGTTGTCTCGGATTTTTTTTGAAAAAAAAATCCAACAACTTTTCTTGAATGGTAAGAAAAAGAATGTTCCTTTCTCAAGTTTCTTTAAAGCGCTTGCTGATTTCTCTCAATTTTCATCTATATCGACGTGACTATCTGAAGTGAACAGAGGGAGAAAAACGAATTACAATCTTTCTCCCGTTCTTTTTAGTAATTTGCTACCCGAGGCAGAATTTTTAATTAAATTGAGAAAAAATGCGAAGTAGATTGATTGCATTTTAATTTGATTTTAAGAGCAGATAAGTCAATTTACACGCGTTTTTCCCATAACTGTATATCGAATACATATGGATGTGTGTTAAAAGAACCATTTCGTGCATTTTGAAATAGTCTTCCCGTATTGGAACTTTATCAAGGAGAGGAATTCACTACTTCCGTTGTTTCTGACAACCAGCTTACTAGAACTGTATACAAAGGATTAGTACGCTGAAATTATTTCTTATAGATTATAAATGCATATTCTTCCATTCTAAAGATTTATTTTTAATTTTATTGTACTTTATTGTAGTATTTCACTCGTTGTGTGTTTTCGTTATTGTAGTATTCAACTCGTTGTTAACCTATGACCCGCAGGTCAGACACTGAGCCACAAAAGATTTTTAAATGACACAAAAGGTGTATTTTTACAAACTTATTTTTCATATCATAAAAGAGAGAAGAGACAATCGGAAACATTAAAAAATTAAAGTATAAGTATCTGATGTCGAATCTATAAAATATATTCTTTATATTCTTTACCAAATAATTTTATATCAATGAAGAAACTTGCAAATCCTCTTTTAACGATGTTTGGGTCCGCATTTTTAGTTTGAAAAATTGTTTTCATCAATGAATTTTGTAAAATCTGCCAACAGAAATAAACTTGTAAATTAACTGACTGCGAAATGCGTTAAATTAATGAATACGGAATATGAAGAAACTATTTGAAAATACGCAAATTTGGGAAATTGCAAATTAACAAATTTTCCGTGTTTCCGAATTAATGGTACCCTTTCTACCACACTCTCTCCTCACCCTCCTTTCCAAGTCACGGCACTGACTTAGTGAACCACAGACTAGTTTTTTAAAAAATAATGAACGAAATTTAACCCTCTTCACAAAAAGTTTCGCCTTTATAGAACTAGGCCTAACATATTAAGGGTGCATTACCCAAAACTGACCAAAATAACAATTTTCTTTTTATTGGCTTATTTCGTTGATCTTATCGTTCTACTTATTACATCAAAATTTCAAATTTGATCATTTGATATTTCAGAATTATTTAGATTTTTATTTACGATGACTAATGAAAAACATTCGGAAATGACAACTTTAAATGGTTTTTTCTCCATGTCTGCCTTTTCTGCACTTTCATGTTTTCAAAATGCTAAGGCTTTTTTCCTTTTTAAGATAGAGCCTTCAAATTTTTTGAACACGTTTATCGTTATGTGTATGATAAAACTGTGCATGCAATAAGCAATCATTTGCTTAGGTATTCTTACATGCAAGATATAAAATGAGGTACTGCTAAATTTTCTCATTTTTCATTATATAATTCAGTAAAATATCTATATTTAAGCGACTATTAGATACTCCTTAAAATCCACGCACAGTTTTGTGTATTATATCTTATTGCATCTACAAATAAAATTTGAAGCAAAAATATTGATATTTGTAAAAGTAGTAGGGATTTTAAAAAACTGAATTTTTCTTAAAAAAATTTAAATTTCAACTAAACAAGCAGATCAAAATGGATTTTTTCTCCTCAAGATGACTTTGTATGATTGTTAACTCTAAATACTATCAAAAGCTTTTCAATAATACTTAAAATAAAAAAAAAAATGCCGAGAAGGTAATATGTTCCCTTAAAAAAGTAAAGCAGTATTAAACCAACCTGAAAAGACAAAATATAAGTAATAAACCAATAAAAACCAATAAACTAATAAACTAGCCCAACTTATTAAAAAAATTAAAACAGTATTGAAACTATCCATAAGGTAAAAACAGTTAGGCTTTTTTAAAAGATACAAGAATGAAGTTTGCGTCAGTGAGATACTTCTCCGACGTTGTTAAAAGTGCCCTGCAGTAATTTATCCAGATAACGGACCCAGCATCACACAAAAGGCTTTTATTTGGACATAAGCACAAACACACGCACACAGGACGAATCACAGGAACAACAGATACACAGAAAAGAAACAAGTACGTCAGGCCTCTTCGGCCCCGAGGTTACATCTACTAGAGAAGGGAAAAAGATTCCCCTCTACAATTTCCGGTAGGGATTAAATCTCTAACAGACGTTTTAGCCGCAATTCACGCCATCCTATGCAAAGCATCTCGTCCTTATGGGAGGCATCCCCTTTCTAGTCAATGTATTTCAAGATACTTTAATAGCATTTAGCTCCATCCTTAAGGGTGACTGTTAAATCTATACTGACTTCACCTGGTTGTACTTCAGGCAATGATTTGTTCTCAAGTGGAAAAATTGGAGAAAAGACCCTGACCTAATTTAAAATCAACGTAGTCTGTTTCGCAAGACAGTCTTCTCTGATTAAAAAGTGCAATACTAATTGTCCGGAGATCTTTTCAACTGATTTTTAGGTGAGCATTTTATTGAATTTTTAAATCTATACAAGAAAATTATCAGTTAGGATGAAGAATTTGTTTCCAATGTCTCATTTGTTCACGATTGGAGGAGATTGAAAAAATCTAAGTGAGAAGACAAATTTTCTTTTTTTCTTTTTCAAAAAAGGTCCATTTTATTTATCCCAAAAAAGAAAATTACAAGGTCTCAGTATTTTTTGACTTTACTCAGATTGTTTTCTAAGCGATTTTGATTTTTATTAAACACAAGAACTGGATACTTTTATTTAATATTTTAAAACAAAGAAAACGTTTTCTTGGGTGCAGAGCAATCGCCAAATTTGGCAAACCCTAAAGGAATCAGCCAGCACCAACCCTTTTTCAATATGCAATGAACAAAAAAGTTACCAAGTTATATTTAGTTCTATAGCTGAATTATTTCCACGTCTCTCATGAAGAAGAGACGAAGTTCAGAACATTATCTTACTTTTGAAAATATAGAATTTTAAAGCTCTGACAGGAGTTTTCTACTCAGTGAGAGAAATACACTCCGATTGCTTGAGAAAAAGCTCACAGTTTTTGTTAGAAAATTAAAGAAATACCTTCCAAAATGAGTTTATCACATATCCGTGAGTATAAGCTTCTAGATGAGCAGGGAATTTTATAAACTTTTTCAGGCCGAATGCCTTCCTAAAACGTTTCACATTTTTTATAAAGATATTATGATGAAGGCTGAAGCGAAAATTTAAAATTCCTCGAATGTGAGATAACTAAGGATGTCAAAAACTGACATGTAATATGCTAACAAATAAAGCATACAATTGTTTTGAGTACAGTTTTTTTTTAGTACAGTATAGTTTTTTGAGTACAGTACAGTTTTTTTGAGTACAATATAGTTTTTCTGAGTACAGTACAGTTTTTTGAATACAGTACATTTTTTTTGAGTACAGTACAGTTGATAACCATTAAATCGGATGCATCTATAGTAACTGCTTTGTGGCCGATACAAAAAGTGCTTCATTATTACTCTTTCGAGGAGAATGTTCGATGGTGAGGTTTGATAGTTTAAAACTAAGAACGCATTTACCTAACTTCAAATTTAACTTTTTTTTCATTCTTGAAATATTTTCCAAGTAATATACAAGGCCCTCTCATATATTATTACTTTATTAGTACTGTAGAAAAGGTGAAATAGTTTCCTGGTTGCTTTTGATGAAAATTGTGAACAGTCTGCTTTTAAATTTTTCTTTCAGTGTTCTTCCAGAACATGTTAATATGATCTAGAAAGTGTTCCTCTGTATTCTTGTTCGTGATTCGTTTTAATGTCAGTGTACATATGCTAACAAGATGTGTGGAAATGAATGTTTGTGCTTGTGAGACGTAGCGAGTTATTTGTCGAACCCAATTTAAATACGAAGAGATTAGACAATACTCTGGGATTTTTTTATGGATAATGAGTTTAAAAGAATAAAAATAGCGAGCGATTATTTCGAACACGTTTGGTTAAAAAATAAGAGAAGTAAATTTAATATAGAAATTTCTTATGCCTGATTAAAATTGTTGAGAACACGTAAAAATTCTGAATCTGTGTATGAGTGGGCAAAATATAATTTAAAAAAAGCTACATTCTCGCCATATTATTTAACGAAAATACTTTTAGAAATTGAAACAACAACAGGATTCACCATGTGTTCGAGATTGAATAGTTCGAAGGAAGCGTCTGCCTTTGTTTAAAACCTTTGCTATTTCATTCATACAATACGGAACATACTACACTAATGCTTGTATTCCTCGCTTTTGTGTAAAGAATAAGTTCTAAATCGTGTTTACACTAATGGAAAGGAAGGCAAAACTCTTTAAATCACTGAAATCCATTTGGATTTTACTTTCAATACTCCAGATACGCTGTTTGAGAATGCTTTCATAGAGTGAATTTCTACGAATTCTGTTGAATATCTCAATACGACTACTAAGCCGATTAGTTCAATATATCTATCCATCTTAACTAAGTTACCGACTGAGTTACTATTTAATCTCTAAATCCTGCTTAGTGCAATATTTCAGGAATTTAGGGATAAAGCAACAATTTATATCATTTTGACGGTAATGCACGGATTCAAAAGTTGTTTGGCGGCTGATAGTTATGAAAGATATTGTGTGATCGAAATTGTGATTGCTTTTTAGAATCAAATAAAGTACTGCGTTGGTGGACGTTTAATTCGAAAGCAATAGACCTAAGTTGATATTCAGTGCTTATTGATGGCTGTTCTAATTCTAATCAATTGAAATTTGAGAGGAAAATCAAGAGTCTTAAATTATATATAGGAGAGAACTGATTAATATATAAACAGAATTAGCATTAGTATCAGCTGAAAGAGTAAGATTTCTATTATTATTCTATAACAGTTCTATTACAATGTTATTTTATTTGTATTCGATCATGAAACATTACACTACGCTACATTTAACTACACAAGAAATAAAGCGGGACATTTAAAACAAACTCGGGAAAAATCGGATGATCAGAACGCGAGATATGAAATTCTTAACTAAATTTATATAATTTCCAGTGATCTAAAACAAGTATATAAACAATTAGATGTAGAGGTGCAATGGTACTTCATATGTAGAGGTTATATGTATTTGTACTACATTACCATTATCGTTAGTATCAACATAAAGCTTATTTAGTTTGCATACTGTCCGTAAATTGAGGCATGCGTCATCCAAAATTATGTACAGGGCAGACCATTGGACCTAGAGCAACCAAATTTGGTATGTAGTTACTTCGTGGGTAGTAAGTGCTGATTAAAGAAGAGTTTTCAAAAATTTTAATTAATTAATTGAAATTTTAAGGTTTTTCCTACATAACCTTGAGGAATATGACATCGCAGCAACCATTCTTACACTAATTAAAAAAATAGCTTCTCGATTCAAAACACTAGCTAACCAATCTGTTTTCCATGCAATTTTTCCCTTACTTTTAATAAATTTTTCAAAATTTGTTTTAAACACAATTATGTAGTGATACTTCTTTTTTATATAGTCGCGTGCAACAAAATAGCAAGATTTTGTATAATCAATGAGAATATTTTAGTAACTCTCGATTTAGTAATCCCAAAAAAAGAATTTTTACAGTTTATACAAACGTATTTCAAAGTGTTGGATGCTTTTAAACATGATAATCTTTTTAGGCTGTCATTCTTTCTGTAAACTGAGCGATGTAAAATCGTTATGTACAAAATACAGTGGCTAATGCAGATGAATCAAATCAAACACATTATCATGCTAGTAGAGGTTCGAATATCTTTTTTTGACGTAGACTTACGTCTCTCCATAGTTGTCTAATGGTGTGTCGGGAAAGGAAAAAATCATGACGCTTTTCGCGCTAAAGTTAAACGTTTATAGCTCCGCAACCAAATAACACAGAGAGTTGGTTTTAGTTTCATTTAACAGAGAAAGGTGAACATTGAAGATTGCAAGAAGAATTTTAGAATTTGAAATTACGGTTTATTCACAGTCGAGCTGAAAAGTTGGTGAAAATCACGAAAAAGTTTGATGACGTCACAGCGACTGATGCGCCTGCATGCAGACTAAGGCAATTCATTCCTTTATCGCGCGAAATATTACTCAAGAATTATTGAATTACGTCTAATTTCGTGCTGACGTTAAACGCTTATAGCTCCGCAACCAAATAACATAGCGAGTTGGTATTAGTTTCATTTAACAGAGAAAGGTAGACATTGAAGATTGCAAAAATAATTTTAAAATTTGGAATTACGGTTTAGTCAGAGTAGAGTTGCAAAGTTGGTGAAAATCACGAAGAATTTTACTTAGAGTCACATAGTTACACTAGACTAATAGTCACTATAGACTATAGAGTTGATAGTCACATACAGCTACTTTAGTCAGAGAAAGTCACGGTTGAGTAAAGCAAGTAAGTCTACACCCCTCAATCCCAGCCGCCGTTTCGCAGAGAAAGCCTCTCATAGATTTTTTTTAATTTTGAGTACGTGCACAAATATTCAAAATGTAACATTTCGTTCTAAAAACAAAAGCAAAAAATTAATAGTTTTGATATTATTTATTTGAAAATATAAAACGAAGAATTTTCTTTTTTAGAGAAATTTTTAAAGATTTTCCTTCCATTTCCTAACTTTGTCAATTTAGTCGATGTAGAAATTTGATAAAAATTATTAATTATCATACTTAAAAAGAAATTTCCTAGGCTGTTTCATAAAATAAATATTTGCTTTGTAATTCCAAACAGGTTAAATATAAGTTTGAATCATATCTTTCGAAAACCCAGTAATCGATTATGTTTTAATAACCCGTTCTTGACGAACTATACGGATATTTAATAACAAATTAATTTGACGTCAAAGTCATAATTTTTCCATCGCGAAGAAAATACTTCACAGTCTTAATTTTATAAACTGTTTAGAGAATCCTAAGATTTCTCCATTTTTCTGAAATTCACGCATGGTTCAGCAACATTTATAAAGAAAATCAATTTTAGTTTAGGAATTCTTAATGTATGGCAACTGTTCTCATTAAAAATTTTGTGTGGTGAGAACACAAAAATCTGAAATTATTCAAAACTAACAACGAAGTTTCTTTCACTCCTAATTGCAAATCTTCCATTAGACATCGATCAGTTGTCACGCAATACATCATTGGGCGCAGTTACTATTTCATGCGGTTAATTTTAAGAGTTTAGGTGCACATTAATATTCATTCAAAAATGTTTAATAGAATTCATAAGCGGTTTATTTCCATGTTATAATGCAATATAAGGTTATTAACAATCCATACACATTTATTATATTACGAAGTTTATAATAATTAAATTATATAATATTTAAATTATATATGATTTAAATTATATAATATTTTGCACGAGGAATGAAATGTGAAGATAGCGCTGACAACGTACAATTAGATGTTACATGACATGGTCAGTTATTTGAGTCCATTAGGGACATTTCGGTAGAAAATGAACAGTAGCTATAAGGCCACTACAGGAAAATGGATTAAATATCTACCACAATCTGAAGTTTAAAATTACGTTGTTAAGGAACCATGAATATAAAATGATCCAAGATTTGATTGGAATCATATTTCCGGCGAATAAGCTGGTCGCCGAAGGCGGCTAGTTATAAATAAGAAAAGCGTCCGCGATGGGTTGGTGGCAGTCTCAGCTTCGGATGGGAGAATAACGATTCAAGACTCGCTTCTTACTAAAATATACTGTGTTTGTGAACCTAGTGAACAAGTTTTTCATGTTGGAGACGGTGGAAATTTATAGGGTGGGATTCTGTCTGGGGTTCTGTACATAACTTACGCATCATGACATAAGGCTCCAACAAGTTCTGTTGAAAATACAAGAACATTAAGTTTGTAAGCGTTACTTATGGTCATAATTCAATAATATGAGATCCATAACCAAAATAGCTCTGTGTCGTTCCGAAATGTGACCATAATTTATCGGATCTATGAATTAATTGTGAATATAAAACAAATGATTGAAAGCAAAATATAAATATTATTCTTTAGTGAATGTTTCTGCTATAACATTACGGAACTTCAATTGTATGGTTCCTTCCGTTGACGCTATTCTATTGCAGTAAATCCTTGCCGAACGCGGATTTGTAGAACGTGATTTTGCTTATACGCATTGTCTTAATTGCTTCCATTTAATTTGTCCAACACTAGAAATCCATTCAAATACTGCACGCTGCAGAGGGTCGACCGAGTGGTCATATTGCAAATGAAGCCAAAGATTTTCCATGAAGCAAATTTCTTTTTATTTAACACCCTCTCCACCCCAGCCTACCCGTAAGGGTGTAAGGCCTTAACACGGACCGGAAGGGACACAGAAATCAAGAAATAAATACATACTACACCCAAAACAGGGGTGGCGAAAAATTACAAAAAATAACTATAAACAAATTATAAACAAAAAATCCCCAAGGGCAAGTAATACACAGAAACCAAGACACACACCACAAAAGAAAAAAAACACAAAAGTTTTATGACAAAAGAAAACATACAGAAAAAAATTACATGGAAAAATAATAATACAAAGGCAGTGGCCAACACAGTGAATAAACACAAGCAGCGTTCAATAGTATATACAAATACAAAAGAGAAAAATAATATATATAAAGGAGAGCAGACATAATTAAGAATGTTAAAAAATCCAAAATCAATTTACATTGATACACTCTTGTAAAGACCGGTAGAACCCAGTGGGAAGATAAAACATGTGAAAAGATAAAAATTTTCTGCTCCATAGACAACAACACTATTTGCAGACGGTTAAAAACCAAATTAATTAAAAGTGAGGCGGCCTCAGCTCTGGCTCAGCCGGTTGCACATGGCCTCACAAAATCTAAAAATTCGTTCCAGACGAGACAGACCCTCCCTGTATTTTTTCAGATTATTAAATAAGCAAATGAAGCCAAAGTTTCGCAATAAAGCATTTCTTTTTCAGATATTTAAGAAGTCAAAGAATGAATCGAGAATGGCGAATCAATAATTGGACGACCTTGTAACTCCAACCGACAGCGAAAGGGGAGATAAAGCCCCTCTAACATACTATAAGTTAAACAAATTGTTAAGAAAGGTAGAGTAACTCTCTGATTTTCCAGTGATGATTGATCCAATTGATACACTCCTTACCGCGAAACTGTGAAAGAATTGCGTCAGCCATTGTCCTAAGCGAAAATTACGAGCTTTTAAAAAAAGAATAATTGTATCATGCATTTGCTTATTAAGTAGTAATAAAAATCCTTTCTCTTAACCTTTGTTTCATTTTTCCTCCTGATTACGGAAATATTTAGGTTTGTTTAAGAGGAGTTGGAACCCTAAGTCCGTTAACCCTAACCCTGTTACTTCGAGGTACCTTTTCTCAAAATCTGTTATAGATTCATGTTTGAAATTTTTTATACAATTAAAGTACATATTTCTAATTATAATAAAATGATTTGTTTTTAAAAATTCAAAAATTTATTTTTTACAAATTTTTTGTGTCAACACAAAAAATGTTAAATTGGCTACTTCTATGTACCTTTTCTGAAAATCTGTTATGGATACATGTTTGAAATTTTTTATGGAAGTAAAGTTCACCTTTCTCATTATATTGAAACGAGCTTTTGGTTAAATTTTGATTTTTTATAAATTTACAAAATATTTACTTAGACATAGTGAAATTTTACCCTATTTTGCCACAAACAAGTATAAAAAATAAAATCTTGAGTTTTTATAAAAGCTCATATCAGTATAATCCGAAAGGTGTACTTTACTTGTATAAAAAAGTTTCAAACATGTATCTATAACAGAGTTTGAGAAAAGGTACATCGAAATGGCCAATTTCACATTTTTTTTGTTTTGACACAAAAAAAAAAATCAAAAAATAAATTTTTGATTTTTTTTTCGAAAATCGTTTCATTATAATGAGAAATATGTACTTCACTTATATAAAAAATTTCAAACATATCTATAACATATTTTGAGAAAAGGTACATCTAAGTAACAAGGTTAGGGTTAACGGACTTAGGGTTCCAACTCCCCTTAAAATATACATACTTTCTTAATTTGAAATATACCGGATACATTTTTCCATGAAAAGCTAAATTTGCAGAGAACGATTTTCCTGAGCATCCAATGTATTAATGACGTAACCCCTGCGCTCGTCAAGGGTTTGATAGATTATTGCGTAGGACACTAGATGCAAAGTCAATCAATAGAATAGCATTGCGGTTTGGAATAAAGTCCTTTTTAGTGTTGGACACGGAGAAACAAAACATTCGTTATAACAAGGCCAAAACCACACACTTCCGCCATCAGACACACCGAAACAGCGTCTGAGCCATAAGCATGAGCATTACCATGCAACGTAGCGCCCCTTGCTCGGAATAGTCCACAGCAGATTTGAGGGATATATAGGATGACAGTAAAATTATTTCGACAGAGTTTACTGCAAATAAAACGAAACGAATAAAATTTTGAATTTGATTAAATTCTGGTAGGGTTATACATTTTCATTAATTTTTTGTGAAATGAGCGTTCGGCTTTCCGCTGGATTTGTTCGCTAAGGCCCATGACTGTCGATTTCTTAAATGCTTTAGTGGATGATACAAAAATTCTGATGAATGTTGCTCTTTTTCGCTTGCCAACCTTAAATTTACTGTCTTTAAAAACCAAGCGAAATCAAAGAAAAACGTATTTCAAAAATATCCTCTACCTTTTTTCATAAATTATAACTTGAAGGAAATCTCTTCTCCCGCAACAATATGTAGGGGTGACCGGGGCAAGTTTGGTACAGGGGCAGGTTTACACAAGGCTTATATTTCACATACCATTAGTCGGGGGAGACACATGTCATTTCAGAAGAAGTGTCACGGCCTTCATTAATACTCACGCCAGTTTGGAGTCAGTCTTGAAAGTGGACAACAAGTCACCGTGAAATGGACAACTTTTTCTGATTTGTTACCTTGTTTAGTAAATTTTTTCCCTTACTTATTGGATTTAATAGAGCTCGCACTATTACAATATTATAACTTATTATGGGTTATCCTCTTAGGTTGTTATTTTGTGGTTATTTTAAGCTATTTAGTTGATTATTTTTCCGCCCCCCGGTCATGGGACAAGTTTGCACAGGTGACATCGTGGTAAAGAAAATGGTCTAATTACAAAAATATAATAATACTTAAAAATATACAATAGATGCCTTATAGTCTAAATAATTAATTGATAATGAAAATGAAAGAAAAACTTTAAAGCCTTAAAATAGAAAAATAAAAGTTTAAAAAGTGTGTAAACCTGCCCCGGTCAGCCCTACATTTGGAATAGGGTTTCCCTTAATGATTCGTTTCTCAAAGAAACGTTGAAATAAAATCCTGGCCAATTGTTTTGAGATGAAAAGGTGTAATCGGCATAAAAATATTTTTAAAAAATCTAGTACTGCGTTTCCCCTTAAAAATATTCAATAAAAAAATTCACTGTCAGCCGAATTCAAAAAGCTTCAAACATTGTTACAGTGTCGAAATCGAACAAAAGCAACACGAAACTCTGGCTTACAACTTTTATTCTGTGAAAATGGATTATCAGATTGAAGAAAGTGAGAACAAAGCTTTTTTCCTCTGCTCTCTGTGTTTATTCTTTGTTATCTTGCCATCCAAAACTGATGAAATATATCCTTAAAAGAAAAGAATGATCATTCTTTCCTTTAAAAAATAGTATCTCCCTCACCAACTGCGATGCTGTTCTTGGTTTTAGATTTTTCGTTTTCGGATGTGTATTGTTGAATTCTTATTCAAAAAATTGTGTCGGTGAAATGCTTATTATCAAAAGAAGCCGTTGCTCAAAATACGTCGTAAAAAGTAATAAATTTCTTTGTTTAGCTGGAGCTCACGGCTTTAGCATGATAGGCAGCTTTTTCAAAAATTGTTTTTCCTTTCGTTAAAAGTGAAATCTTTGAACTCCGGTCGTTACCGGAGAAACTAATTGTAGTTTGAAAGTTGCAATAGTTGCATGATGTTTCTGTTTTCATCTAAATTGGAATTTGTGACAAAAAGATAGTTTTATAAAGCATGTAAAACAGTTTAAACTAATAAAACTATTGAAAGCCTATCTGATTTTTTTAAACTGACCCCTCTTCAAGGTTTGCTGATCTTTCGCCGATTTGCTATTTGTCTATGTAAGCATGTGTTTTAACATGATAACATTTATAGGCTGGATGCGATCTGAAAATTGCGTGATGAAACATGTGTGACGTGCGTGATGCGGCATGCGTTATGCGTCATGCGTGATGCAAGGATTGTTCAAAACACTCAGTAGGACATAAAGCTACCAAATTTGGTACGAGTTACATCTTGAGTAGTAGGTTCTCCGTATTAATCCTTTGCACTCGAGGCCTTTTTCCCACGGGCAAAGCAGCAACTCGAGGCGTTTCTCGGTGTTCTTGGAGAATTTCTTTCATCCAACTTAAAACGATTACAGATACAAATTAATGTATAAAGCTTCTATATTTTAAAATTTTATCTATCTTTACATATCTAAGAAGATAATTTCTTAAATATTGATCCTTTTGCCACGACTGTCAAGTTCGAAATGATTTCGAAAGGTCAACTGTCGAGAGCCAAGCCTGTTTCTCTTCAGACCCGACTAAAATCTGATATCTCCAGCGCAACACACGCACACAAAAGTCGTTCCTTAATAGAGGAGAAACAATGTAAGAACTGTTCAAACTCCGGGTAAAATAACCCCAGGCTTGGCTGGGAGAGGACTAACGCCGAAATTGTATTCCGGTCCGCGATCGCAGACTAATTTGAGATAAGAAAATCTTATCTCCATTCGAAGGTATGACATTCTGAACTTCATAAGATTGTACCCAAAGAGCATAGGAACCCACTTGAAAAAATAAAACATTAATAGTCATTACCGCGCATCGAGTTACCGCGTCAAACCAAGTGGTAAGCGATTACATTACAAAAACTGGGTGACCAACAACTGCTCAACCAACACCAGTGAGGAGAAAAAGCTGGCATTAACAGCTGTTCACCTACCTCGTGTGGAGAGGGCCTGCTTACATATTAATGATAAAAATGTGATATAATATAAATTAAAGACGCATCCACCGTGACCAAAATCGCTACACACGTTAGTTAAGATAGCTTATGTAGGCTAAATAATTTTATCTATCAATATAAGCATTAAGAGCATCCATATTAAGGCTCATGTGTGTGAAGACTAAAATGGATCGAAAGCTGAAACCCTACACGGGATCCATGAAATTAAAAGTACAGCATGCTCACATTAAAAAACCCACCAAATTTTTATAGTGAGCGGAATGAACGTTATCATAAAAGAAATTTGCATGCCTGCTTAAAATGGGCAACGGAGTCTGTTTTACGGTTTTCCGTTAATTCAGTGAGAATTTTGCACTACCACAAAACTGTTACTGAATTTAAGTATAAATTTTATGTTTACATAATAAAGAGAGACAAAATGAATTTACTTTCTGTTCTGAGGGAGAGTTTCTCGTCAGGGGAGGTTTGGTCATAGGAGAGAAAGAAAAGTTAAGGAAATACAAAAGAAAATGTTTTTAATTAGTGAATGAGACTGCTTAAAATAGTTTTACGTATAGATTCAGTGAAACAACTTGATTAATTATAAGCATCTTCAATATCTGCAAATTGAACGAGCACGCACAACACTTTATTAGATAATCCCACCGATGGTACAATTTGGTGTCGTGAATCTGCAAAACTATTCTGCATCTTAACTTCGAATAGATTTATTGATTGCTCCTCCCGATTCGGATACAGCTGTGCCAATTTTACGCTTAAATTCACGCCGAAAAGGAAACTTTCTACCGCCAGGGAAAAGTCAGCTCTGATGCAGAAACCAACAGAAGGGGGGTTCTCACAGTTTCTTTTTTTCATCGTTGTATTCTTAATTCTCTCGGCCAAGGTGGTTTTCCGATAAAAACCAATTTTATTCACGATTCGCATCCTACTTGATGGTAAACTTTGATCGAATATTCCTTGATATAGTAAGTCATTAAGTATTATGATAAGAAATTAATTAAAATGAGTTTCAGATGTTTGTGCATAGAGAACAAGCATGGGTAGATAGTTATTAATTAACTCGAGTGCCACAGAGATGCCGTTGCATGAAGTAAATATGACATGTAATTAAATATAAAATTAATCTAGTAAATTTTGATTTTCTATTTTTAACAAAGATCGCGAGATTCGAACTGATATTACAGTCTTAAAATGTGAAACATGCATTTATTTATTTGAGCTTAATAATAAGCGTATGACAGATATATTATACAGGGTGCCCACTAAAGTCCCTTACCACCCTTTTGACTACTGAATGGCTGCAGCTATCTTCATAAGAGTGGTGTCTAAGTGACTATGCGCTACTGGATGAAACCACTTACAGAGCCACCTGGTGGAAAACGGTGGAGTTAGCGTTATTATCTCTGAAAAGGTACGAGATAGAGGAAAGAAGTGAATTACAAAGTTGTAGAGCATCATCTATTTAGTACAAAAAGACACCTTTTGGAAGTAAATGCTTAGAACAGATAGCTTAAAACACGTATTTGTTTGTTCGTGATTTCCTACACTGACACGTGACAAAACATTCTTAGAAACAAAAAACAACAACAACTAGTTATCACAAGATACCTTTATTTTCGATGTTCAAACTTCTCTCCGTCAGTTACAACGCACACCTGGACCCTTGCCACGTTTGGGGCTCGTTCATCGTCCGAAAGATAATCTTTTCGCCTTTCGCTCAAGTTTCGTGACGTCATAATTTCGGAAGCCGCAAACAAACAAATGTGCATTTTAAGCGTTTTGTTTTGATCATTCATTACCATAAGGTGTCTTTTTGTACTAAATCGATGATGCACTAAAACTTTGTTATTGACTTTTTTTCTCTATCTCGTACCATTTTAGAGATAATAACGCTAACTCCACCGTGTCCCACCAGATGGCGCTGTAGTGATTTCATCCATTAGCGCATAGTCACTTTACCATGCCTAGACACCACTCTTATGCAGACAGCTTCAGCCATTCGGTAGTTAAAAGGGTGGTAAGGGACTTTAGTGGGCATCCTGTATAATCTACATCAGATGATTTTCAATCAGAGAAATCAAGAAGGAATAATGGAAATATATTGCAAAATATTCTTAAAAATAAAATGCGCTATACCGTTCATTCATTGATTGCATTCAAAATGTACCTTAGATGTCACTACGCATATTTAATTTCGGTTCTCAATCTACGCCAACAACAATGCCCCCCTGAATTGTGAAACGAATTTTAAGCTGCACTAGAACAAATTATTACTAATATAATGGCCCAGATCCTTCGGTAACGCTCTGACGTCACCAACAATTAAACTCGCGCCATAGCACTGCGAGACGTTAAACAGCATTATTTCATTGTTATTGAACCTAAATTTCAGTAATTTTAAATTTAAAAGAGTAATTGTTGTTCTCATTTCAAATTTAATAGCTCTAAAATAGTGAAATAAAATTTTCTATCGATTGATATAAAATTTATCTCGCTATGATCAATAGTTCCCGAGAAATTTTAAATTATATTAATCCTATATTTTAAATTAATTTCCGTTTTTTAATAGAAAGTAGTAAATTACGTCAGTGGTATATCATGCGCGTGATATAGTTTGGACGCCAAATTGTATCTGAATGCAATCGTGAGGATGTTGTTTTCTTGCCAAGAATTAAATTAGCCACCAGCGACGTGAATCTACCATTCGTTCTCAATCGCCGCCAGTTCCCGTTAATTCCAGCTTACACGATGACTATCAACAAATCGCAGGGGCAAACTTTCGATCATGTTGGAATTTACCTCTATGAGCCTGTCTTTTCACATGGACAGCTCTATGTTGCACATTCAAGGTCTAGGATTCCCAATCACGTTAATATTTACACAAAGACATCTGAAGTACAAGGAAAATTATTAAACAACGAAAAATACTTCACACGGAATGTTGTTTACCAAGAGGATTTTGAATAAAGAAATATTTAAATAATATGTAAATAAAAAATATTTCCTGTCATAAAACATATGTTTATTTTATATATATTCAATCAATGTCAAACATTGCTCTCGCATATATATCTATTTAAGCACGTCAAATTTGAAGGGAAATCTCTCGAATGAAGAGGCAATTTGCACCCGTCAAACCGGGTGATTTTCTAGTTGGTTAATATTTGAAATCATATAATCTATCGATAAAAAAGAAAATAAAGCTGATTTTCTTTCCGTACGAGAACATGAATGCCAGATTTGACGCTCTGTGGTTAAGAGCTAACATAATTCTCTTACATTAATTTTGAATTTAATTAATTTGCATCTTTGTAAACAAATGTACTGACAGACTCCCCACAATAGTTCAGGCTGTGATTATTATGAGAACAATACTTGAAAATGACAAATGATTAAGAAATATGTTATCTCTTATTCTCTTACTTTAGTCATTAAGGAAATGAAATGAGAGCATTCAAGAATTCAGCTCTTTGGTATTCATTGTCTAAAGCCGGCCATTGACTTGAAGGATAGCCATCTCATTTGTCCTAAGCTCGGTTTTTTCCCACCCATTTTGTTCGAAAAATACAGGCACGCCATTCACTTGTATTTAAAAGGACGCTAACTCTGAACGAAGGTAGGGGTGGAGCGATCTTCTTTCCCTATCTACAGCTGCTTGTCAATCGCTCTTCGATTTTCCCCGGTCAGCAGATTTTAATTTATGTTACCCTCAAAGCGAAGTTTCAATCTACGCAAGGCATTGTTCTTTTCGCTAGCCTCTTTCAGAGTCCCTCTGAAGCGAGACTTTAAACTCCAGCGTTTTCGCTGCGATTTCAGACTAGACGGAAACTCTTAAACTCAGACATTTTCCTACAAAAAATGTAAGGCTTTTTAATTTTCTCTTGCTCAATTTATTAAGCTTAAAACTCTTGGCGATCGCGTTTCAGAGTGAGATTGAAGAAATTTCCAAATAAAATCATGATAGGAAACTATGTTGCAAGATACAAATGAAATCGTGCTTTTGAGCAAGAAAAATAATTCTTTTTGAATATATATATATTTTTAAAGTAATAAAAATGAATGGTACACAAAACTTTATCCTTCCACCACAACTACTGTCCACAGCATAGATAAAATTTTCTGTAGCCCTTGACTGAAATTTGACATAAATGTCTAAAAGTTGTTGAAAATATTCAGTTTCAAATGCGCCATTTCTTATCTTTTAATCATGAGGTCATTTTCCAGTTACAAAGCTTCTTGTGTAAAAGAAAACTGAAAGTGTTTTAAAATGAAAAGGCAAGTTAATTCAGAAAAATAGGGGTACACCATTTCTTTTCCCAACTACCAAAAATACAGAGGGTGTTCGCACATTTTTAGATCGAAGTTTATGGTATTTTAAGAATATTTTGCATATTTTTTTATGTTTGAAATATTCAGTTTGATAGCCCCTATTCTTAACTATATTTCTACATACTAATTTCCATGACAATAATGATTTTTGTGGTATCGGAGGAGGTATTTTGTTCCACTTATCTTAAACAGCTTTCCAAAGACCAGAAAAGTTTGTAGGTCGGCGTTTGTATAATGCGGTTTTTAAAAGTCCAAAATCTCAAAAACTCATGGGTGGTACAGAACTATTTACCAGGAATATCAGTGAAGGTTACAATCTTAATACAACTTCTTGTTCTATTTATTCTAGGAAATTAACAGTGAATTGTGATATGTTGCTGCTTGCTTTGTTTCAGTGGAGTTCTGCTGATTGATGACATTGTGGTTAAAGATAAGTTAGTTCATATTTGAAGGTTGTAGATAAAATATGCTCCTGATAGCGTGTGGAGTTGATCTTAAAATTTTTATACACTCTCTTTACTTTTATTTTACCATTATGTGAAAAATCAGCATTAATCATAATTTCCTTTGGAAAACTTTCTTTAGATTCTTTGAATCATGTTTTAAGATTTTTTCTCCTTTTTGATGCTAATAAGTTGAATTTGTTTCTTCTAGTCATTTAAATAGACTCAAGCTTTATCTTTTCTTACAACATTTTATCCATTTTTGCCCGGATAAATGCTTTTCATAAAGAATTCTGTAGCTTGTTCTGGGTTCAGCGATATGACGCGGAGAAAGTCGATGGAAATTGATTTTTTTTGTCTTTTTAGGATTCAAATCAGCGCTAATAATTTTATTTACAGTTGATACTGAGAATTTTAATGATTTTGGAACAAATATTTGACTTGGAGGATTTTCTTTTAACATTAAAGTTCTCACTTTTAAATAATCGATGAACTGCGTTTTGCCCTTGAATACGTATTTGGAACAATTTTTACACTTGATACCAAACTTGGACGACTTTTTCCTTTCTTATTAAATATGTGGCTTTAGATATAAACAAATAATATTAAAAAAAATTTTAAGTCAATTCCTACTTAGGTGATTCGAGATATAATGAAAAATGTATGCGCATGCGCAAAGATATGGTTGAAATATGGAGGTGCTTCGATGATCCCATGGCCCAACCATATATGCAAGAACCAAGTCTGTAATGCTAATAGTTTTCGAGATATAATGAAAAACGTACTGCGCATGCGCAAAGATATGGCTAAAATATGAGGGTGCTTCGATGATCCCATGGGCCATCCATATACCCAAGAACCAAGTCTGTAATTTTAATAGTTTTCGAGATATAATGAGAAACGTACTGCGCATGCGTCATGCAAAATATGAAATGACAGACAGCCAGACACACAAGAAAGAGAATTAATATTGCATTGTCATCTAGTTCTGAGCTATGTTTAAAGTTTCAAGTCTCCAGCTCATCGGGAAGTTAGTTTAAAATCGATTGAAAAATTTGAACAAGATATATAAATAAATAAGATTAACTCTCTTTGGAAAGAGCAAAAACGTAGCCTTCTATCGCTTCTTTAAAAGCGCCATTTTGCATGTAAACAAAAATTTTATGTTGAAAATGATGACTTATAGTTTCAAAAATGTAATTGTTGTGAAAATAAATTTTTCCAAGCAAACGAATTTTCTCTACAAAGAAACGAAATCGTTCTAAAAATGTGCGAGCACCCTCTGCATATTTTCAGAAGTCTTGCTCTTTGGGGAAGATGAAATCTACCCTCATAAAAGGGACGAAAGAGTAGGAGTTCGACACGATGAATAAGAAAACAACGCGCCTAAAAATGAAAAAAAATACTCAGCAATTTCAAAAAGTTGTTGGTGTCTTTTAAAAGAAACTTCGTTCTTTTCAAGTTCTTCCATTCTTCCATCTTTTTCAGAGAGAAATCGCATTGCAGAATGATATTTAGCTTCAAAAATTGCAAACTAAAGGAAAAGTGTCTTTGCAAATAGCGCGATAAAAAGTTTTCTGTAGAAAATGCAGCGACAAGCAACTTAAAATTTTTGTAAGTCAACAAAAGTTAGCTCGAGGTAAACTCGGTTGCAAGTAAGTGCTTCAAAACACTTTGAAAAGTTTCTGGGAACATTAGAGTTTATTACTTTAAGAATATCTTCACCTCTAAGTTGCAACTTCGTTATACACTAATTGAAAGAAGTATCTCTTGTTATACTGCTTTCTGTAAATTTGTAGGAAACTATTTTGAATTCTGTTTCAAATTCTGTCAAGAATAATTCTCCGGATAGATTTCTTGAACAAAGTATTCTCTAGTCTTACTTTTTATTCAAATAGCGAGAAAAGGTGTAACGGAAAAAATTTTCGATTAAAATACTTTTTTTAAAGCTCACGGTAACAGAAAGAACAAAATGGAATGCAATCTTATATGAATGATTAAGATTGATTTTATTTAAGCCTAAAAAAATTCGATTATTCGAGTCAAGTCCTCCAAACAGAAAGTGGACGAAAAAAAAACAGGAACATTGAGAAAGTCGTTGTGTGGTTTGAAATCTTTCATAAATCTATGTCGACTGCATACTGATAAAACACGGTATAGAATCGGTTATTTTTTGTTTCATGCAAGTGCACATAGTTATACTGATATCTGAAATTAACCGCTTAAGGACATATCCCGAGTTAATTCGTCCCAAATACTGTAGGCTACAAAATACCTCGGTCCTTAAGTGGTTAAAGTAACAAACAAGAAAGATGAGATATATCGAAGTGAACTTCATGCAAAGAAATCTTTTGACGGATCCCCTATAAAATAAGACTGTTAGCAATAGCGCAAAGAAAAAGGAAACATGAGATATGTTTTTCCTCTGTACAACGGGATTGCAAGAGGATAATAAG
>BGPR01004421.1:16559-44079 GCA_013235015.1 Araneus ventricosus | reverse complement strand
GACGGATCCCTATAAAATAAGACTGTTAGCAGTAGCGCAAAGAAAAAGGAAACATGAGATATGTTTTTCCTCTGTACAACGGGATTACAAGCGGATAATAAGTTCTGCATCAGATTCCCCGAAGAATTTCCCAAATAAGGATAATGGCCAACTCACATAGCTTTAGAAGGCAATTAACTGACATTCATACTACAATTATGGTTGTTATTTGCAATTTGAAGCCTCAAACCCTATTCTTATGACAATGATTTTTTTAAAACTCTTAAACCATCCCGGATGAAAATTACAGAAGTCCAATGCCTCATACAAAGCTGCTCTGTAGAATATAGTTTCAGATAAACCATATTGCCTTCCTCTTTCATCTTAAGTAACTTACATCCATGCACAAAAAAGGCTAAAAGATTGCAGAATCCATAGGCTTAACAGCTGGAATATTGCTTTCTTTTTGTACTCGATGTAAGCTAAAAGCAAATCCCCTTGCTCCTTATATACCTTCTTCCTTCAGAAAATTCTCAAATAGTCGCTCTCTTGTGCTTTGCATTTGCAAAAAGAATGGTCTCTCCAATATTACCCTGTCAACAGAAAAAAGCAACATAACAATAAATAAGAACAAAAAAAAAATAAAAATAACAAAGGAAGAAGTTATGGAAAGAAAATCATGGAATGTTGCTCGTCAGGGGGCAGAAACTCCCAATGATGTTCAAAATGGTGTTTTTTCTGTGTAGCAGCCAATGAATTTAAGTTAAAACGCTATTTATATGGTCGGTGTTTTCGATGGTATAATTACATTTATGTAACATTAATTCTTAGGCTTATATGTAGAAAAAATACCATTTTGATAAAAATTCTGAAATAAATGAAATGTAGAAAAGATAAAGGAATTAATTAATAAATTTATGCAACAATAGAAAGGTGAATGTAGTTTAATTGATGAGTTCATATTTTAACTCTGTTGCTCTTGGTTAACCATTAATAAGAGTGTCGTTGTTCACTATGAAATTCATGAATGGTTTGAGTAGTTTTCCGGAGAAGATATTTCTGAGAATTCCTACCCATAGATGTTCCTTCGCTTGGCTTGCTGAAGTGCCAGGTCTCGCTGTGAGGTGCGCATGCGGACAAGTGAGTTGTTCTTCTGACTGTTCTTCTGGTTCAGATGGGAAATAAAGAACAACTAAAATGAAATGAAAACGAATGAAGAACGTTCATAAATCGTTCAAAAGAAAAAAATTTACATTTGTTCTTCAAGAGCATATAGATTTAAAAGTTAAAGATGCTGACTACTTGAAAACGATTGATGTAGAATATTCGAATCTCTTGCTAAATCAGCAAATCATTCGAACAGGATTTTATTATATTTTAACATAATAAATGCAGATTCTGAATCCTATTAATTTGAATTTGTTGTATAGCTGTAATTACAGAGCGTGTAAATTGACGTATCAGCTTCCAAAATAAAATTAAAATGTCCTCCAATTTGCAATTTTCTTTCTTGAGTTAATTAACAGTTCAGCCTCGGGCAACAAATCACTGCGGAGCATCGAGACAAAAAAAAAAATGCGATTCATTCCTCTCTCTCTTTTCACTTCAGTTGCCTTCTACGTAGATGAAAATTGAGAGAAATCAGAGAACACTTAAAAACTTAAGAAAAGAATATCTTTTTTAATTGACTGAGAAAAAGTTAAACTTTTTCAAAAATTGAAAAAAAAAACCCCAACACACCTAATCTCTCTTGACAAGCTAAATCAATCTACTACAATCCTGGAAGAAAAAAGAAACTAGTAGTAATTGCTGTAGAAGATAAAAATCCTGTTCTATTCTGATGCACAGACTGAAGAAGTCAAATTAAATTTCATTGCTAAGGGCATCTCAGCGATTTCTTCGTTCAATATTTTAGATTAAATATTGAGCTAAAACGAATTATTTTCATTTTCTTTTTCTGTGAAATAATTCTAAAATTCAACTACTTTTAAATGGCTGACAAATGATGGGAAAATAATTGATTCAGTTTGTATCGCAATTTTTTACGACCGGTAATGAAAATGATTCCGAAAAATAACCACGAAGTAAATAGAACTGAACTTTTAAAGTATTTAGATGTACAAACTGATGAAATATAAAATATATATTCACCATTTGCTATCTAATTCCATTAGTATTTTTTGCATTAGTTGGCTGATTCGGGTTTAGTTTCTGAATTAGGTATAATGCTTTTTGTTATAACAGCAAATCATTCAATTAATTCTTTGTACATAACTTTTCTTGATAATAAATGCTTTATTCACAGCTTAATTTTTCTATTTAAATTGATTTGCCAGATTAAAGTAAATTTGTTAAGCTGACACGAAGGTCGTTTCCTGATAGATCTCTTAATTTTGAACCAGGGTTAGTTGATGCGGATAAATCTTATCAAAAGTCACTTATATACTACCATGTTAGAGATAAAATAAAATTTGTAAACTTCACAAAGTTCTCTCATTCTACAGCATGTGATTGCCCAACCCTGTGTTAGATATGAAACATTGGGTACTATCTTTCCGCAACATTTTTCCAAACACGTGTAATAAGTTAATTAACAATTTATGTTTAGTTTATTTATATTGAAGCAACTATAAGGCTATTTCAGGAATGACCTCGTAATTTTCAACTCCGGTCAGATGACGAGGACAACACCTGAGTTGGCTCTCCTTTCTCCAAACTATAGAACCACCTGACGGAAGGAGGTTTGAATCACGAAGTAGGATTTAATGTTCACAAGATCCACGTAAACGGTTGATCTTCAATGCAATCGGGGTTTCGACCATGGAGCACTCCGAATCCGAAGCCGATACTTCACCGTAAGGCTGCAATTTTATTTATAAAACTTATTTTTGTAATAACAGAGTTGTAGTAACAGTATAACATTATTGTGCCATCTTAACTGTAAACATCGACTATTCGCTTATCGCTTGTATCACTATGTATCGCTGTTCGCATTCTTGGTAAATAAATATATATTTTTAATAGTATTTGGCTATATATATCGATTCTAACTTTATACAGTGAAACCTCTCTGAGCGGCCACCCCTCCGTTCCGAGAAAAATTGGCCGCTCAGAGGGGGTGGCCGCTCTGAAGGGTTTCGTTACAATTACAAGATAATTGCTATAATACATAATATACACAAGTTTGACACATATTTCTTATTTAAAATGAAGCTTGAGACTTATCTAAAGAGAAAATAGTACTTTATTTAATAATTTTTTACATTTTTTGTGAAAAGGATACAATTTGTGACTGTTTTAAGTTTTTACCCTTCTCGGAAAATTCTCTATAATACTCTCTTTCTAAAATACTCTCTTTCCCTATTACCCTTCTCTATTTTTTCAAGTTCGTTTTTCAGTTTCAAAAGGAAATCTCTAGCCGATGCGTTTGTTAAATGGGATGGGCGAACCCACCTGGCGGCCGTTCAGAGGGGTTGGGTGGCCGTTGCTAGGGGTTATTTTAACATTAGGTCTATGAGCCGAAAAATCCGTGCCACGAAAAATTGGCCGTTAAGATGGGTGGCCGCTATGTAGGGGTGGCCGTTCGAAGAGGTTTCACTGTATATAAAATCATTCTAAATTTAAAACAATAATTTTATACTTCATATTACCAATAGGCTACTGCGGCCCGAATCATTGTATGTACTAAAATGTAGAAAATAATAGAAAAGAAAGTTTTTGTAAAGCTCATTTATATTATTGTACTAAAATGAGGATAAAAATGTCTTCTATAAATCTGGAGATCAAAGTAAAAATTGTTAAGTGTGACAAGCATGGAAAATAATATAGTAAAGTAATTAAACCCCCTTTCCAGGCTTCCGCACCACACCAGTAGGAGGACGCGTGACCTCCTACGTAGGATTTAGCGTGCAACAGGCTCATGTAAACGGCGGGTCTTCAGTGAAATCGAGTTTCGAGCATGGAGCATTCCGGCCTCAGAGCTGAGACCTTATCACTAGGCCACCCTTAAATCACAGTATACCCCCGAACCAGGACGGCTTCCTGTCGGTTGGGTATGTATATGTGGACCACAGTAGACCCCCGAATTCGGAGCCAGGATGGCTTCCTGTCGGTTGGGTAGGTATATCCTAACTCGGAGCCAGGACGGCTTCCTGTCGGTTGGGTGTGTGGACCTTTATTGAGTCTCAGAAAAAAAAGAAAGAAAAAATCCACAAACTTATTATCTTGTACATGACAGTTGCATCTTCATGGCAAAATCGCAGATGTATATCGCTTGATATCAAGTTATTAACATTTTGTTAAAATCTAAATAGAAACAAGTAAAGCAATAAAAACACAATACAGTGATGGCTAGTAATTGATATTACATAAGTGTTTAACAATTGTTTCTTCCTTACGAATTCGAAGACTTCATTGTTCGATTTGAATTTGTTAAATACTTTCTAGAGCATAAAATATTATATGTTGTACGGGTTAAATGATATCATTATGAATGCTGTGGCAAATTAGGCTATTACATAATATTACTAAATAGTTGAAAATTTTTTTCTTTTAAAACACGCAACTAAACTAGACTTTTAGTGTTTGCTTGACACCAGAATATTTTTGTCTTATTTGATTTTGAACACAAAGAACTCTTACCGCGACCCACCATTTAGGAGAACTATAGGCTTAATTAAAAACACTGAAAATCATGCTATGTTAGTTTGCATTAAAATGTGTGGGTGGAATGTTGAATGCACAAAAATGATGAGCATTGCCTCTAAACAAATAGATGTTAACTAGATTTTAATTATACGTATTTTTATTAACATTGTTTCCACAAGAAATTAATTCATTTGCCAATATTTATCATCTAATCTCCTCATAACGACTCTTTCAGCAATGTGTTGATCCGTGAGTTGACACTTTTCGTCGGAAACAACATCATTCAAAGTAGATATTAATCTTTTGGACGCGACAGAACTTAAACACACAGGATTAAAGATAAATATTTTTTGACTACAAGAAACAGACGCCGTTTGCAGACAATTTTTTTATTAGTATTGTTTTTGCAGGAAATTAATCCATTGGCCAATATTTATCTGTTCATACAGGCTCTTTCAGCAATCCGCCAACCAACAGACGCCTCGAGGAAGCGGTTGTTGGTAATTGGCCTAAGATGATGGAATTCAAAGCTTTATAACTTTAATTTTAGTCTAGTAGAACATAAAATCGAAAGTAACTTCAGAACCGGTTTTTTCTGCCTGTTTTTGGATTTAAAAAAACAACCGGTTTAAACAGGGGCAAAAAAATAACCGAAAAAACCGGTTAACCGAAACAAAAAAAATCGGTTTACGGTTTAAACCGGTAGGTTTTTCCCACCCCTATCACGAGGTCACATACTGTGATAAATCTCCCATCACCCTTGTTGTCCTAATCAGAAGCTGTTCTGTCTGTTTGCTGTGACTAGTCGATTTGTGAAATCGCATCTTCTACTAGCATTTTCAGCTTCTTTTATGGTTTATTGTAAAGATATTTTGCATCTGGTGTGGTGCGGGAGTTTGGAGAGGAGCTGCCATACCAACTCACGTGTCATCCTCGTCATTTGACCATTGTTCAGAATTACGAGATCCGTCCCAAAATAGTGTCCACGTGTTGCTTCAAAACGGGAAGTTTATATAACTAAACTAAATTATCATTATAACTAAGTATTTCACGGAGAGAAGGTGGGAAGTGAAGATTTAAATATATATATTTTAAATGTAAAAACAATCTAAGTTTGAAAATGGTATAACTCCAATCATGATAGAAAATTCCTCTGGCTCAGATTTTTCCTATTCTCAGATTTTTCCCAGGATATTTTGTTGTTCTTTAAATATACGAGTGTAGGTCAAAAAGTTAATTGTACTGCTCGAGAAAACAAAACAGGACCGAAATTTAGCAATAATGATATATGCGCACTAAAGTTCCATACAAAAGCTATTTTTTGACAAAATCACTTCCTTAAACATTTGTCGAAGCATGGAGCAAGTGTTTCTGTGTCTTCTGCGAAGAATTCCCGTCAAACGTCCAATAACCATTATTGGGTTACTGCGTTTGGGCTCAGCACAAATGTTATGGAATACAAGATGCTCGACAATTATCTTATGCGCTCTTCCATGTGAAATATCTAATTTATTTGCGATTTCGTCTACTGTTACACACCTGTTTAGAGAATGCGTTCATTCACTCGAGCAAGGGTCTCATCATTTGTCGAAGTTGATTGCCTTCCCTCGCAATAAGCGCATCAACATCGGTACGTCCATTTCCGAACATGTGTCACTACTTAGCGATTGCTTGACGTGCATTTCACCATACACTTCGTGCTACTGCAGTGACGAATTTTTGCCGACAAAAAAAACAACGACAAAAAACGACAAAAAAACCCAGAATAACTACACACATTTCCAATTTGGACGCTATCTGTAGCTGCCGAGACACGTTCACGACTGATTAGCATGCAAACTAAAACTACCGCGTCCAAGCTGCTACGTCACGAGCTGCAGATAAATGTCTGCAGTGATGCCACAAAGTTTAAACAAAATATCCTTGTAACAAGATTTTTTTATTAAGAAGTTCAACTAATGTTCTGACTGATCTACGTACAAATCCCAGACTTTCTGCCAATGTTTAAATAAGTAGTGCTATTGCAGATCGAGCAATCGCCAAATTTGGCAAGCCAGCCAAGGAATCGGCCTACATCAACCCTTTTTCAATATGCAATGAATAAGAAAGTTACCAAGTCAGATTTAATCCCATAGCTGACGTCATCAAGCGTGATTTCTTTTTACATCTCTCATGAAGAAGAAACGAAGCTCAGAGCATCACCTGACATTTCAATATTTAGACTTTTAAAACTTTGACAGTATTTTTCTACTCGGTGAAAGAAATACACCCCGATTACTTGAGAGAAATGGAAAAAAGATTCGCTGTTTTTGTTGAAGATTCTGTTCTGTTGAAGGAGATCTAGATGAAAGAAAAACTTTGATTTCCAAGATGAAACTTTTCCACCTTCGTGAGGTTTCTACTTCCAGCTGAACAGGAAATTATGAAAAAGAAAACCATTTTAAACCGAATGTCTTTCGAAAGTATCTGGATAAATATTTTTTAAAATTATAATCAGGCTTGAACGTGAACGGTTGAATTCTCGAATATGAGATAACAATTTTTAGAACTTTCATAGGATGTAATCCGATAACCCAGAATTATGCTTAACATTCAAGTTCAGAAGCATAACATGGAAATTGACTGAAGAAAGAATTAATAGTTTAAAAGGAAACAATTTTATTTATTAAACCTAAACATATCATAAGCCCAAACCTAAACAAATAAAACTTTAAAAACCAATACACTATTTTTCTAGTTCTTGCGTGTAAACTGTTGCAATAATAAATTAATTATATACACCTAAATATATTATAATGGGCTGGAAAAGATTATTAATTTTAAAGATATTAGTTTTTATTTTTGTAAATTTTTGCATTGTTTTGACAGGTAAACTATTGGAATCATGATATTTGACTTCAATATACCAAGTTCACAATAAATAATTTTACTAAAGTAGTATGCTCTGTTTTTATACCTTTTTGTGTATTATACTGATTATTATTCGAGAACATGAGTGAAATTTCAAAGCGTTTTGAAGAATTTCTTTTTCTGTTCATCGCTGTATAGAACCAATTTGCCCCCAAGAATGAATGTACAATTCTATTATCTGTTTTTCTAAGTAATGCTCTACTAGGAATTTAGGAAGTCATTTTTCTGACTTTTAGCAGGTAAGAGACTTTTTCATTAACACAATCATCCTATATGAGCTCTCTTAGAACATGGTAGCCCAAGAGAGGAAATTCAAATGATATCATTTTACCTCCTTCATGACTTTAGAAAGTGAATAATATAGTAGAGAGATACAGAATTTGGACAGGTACCTAGATTGGACCGGTTTCATAACTTCAATTATATTAAATATTTAACACATAAAATATCCAAATTATTTTGTAACGTTTTAAAGTATCAGGCTAGGTTGAAAATGGCGATTTTGGGAGAAAAATTCAATAACTTTTTTATGAGCTAAAATTAAAGCCAAAACTTTTAAGATTCTAAAACACTCTTTGTTTTTATTCTTATTCCTTGATATTTATTGGAATTAATGTGATGAAAATTTCGCTAAAATTTGTCCACGAAAAACGTGATATCTCCAAAAAAATACATTAAAAGTGAAATTTGGTAGACATGTGAAAAAAACCTTTGAGGGTGATAGCTTTATTTAGACATGTTTTGCAGTCACTTTCAGTTCGAAATATACGATGATTTTGGCAAAAAATCAATGACGTCAACTTTGAATGTTCATAAAATATTTATTTATTAAAATAAATTTTATTTTGCGGTCTATTACATTCTAGATAGTTTGAGAAGTACGCATGTGAAATTAAAATTAAATATGCCCCATATTTTTTCAATTATGCTGTTTTTCTTAACATTGAAATTTTTATTGAAAATCTTAAATTTTTTTTTCAAAAACTACTGATGATATATGAATGTTTACTTCTAATTGTGTTTATTTTAGCTTATATTTGTTATTAAGCTCTGTAAGTTTTTTTGTGCATGCTTTTTAAAAAAATTATTTCCGAACCTAGCCTGATACCTTAAATGTTGTTTATGAAATGCTTTTTAAGAGAAAGCGCCATGTGATTATAATTAGAGAACAAGTTTTTGGATTTAAATGTCATCAATAAATTATTTTAACAAATCACAAAAAGCTCTTATGCTTTTTTAAAGTAAGTAGGAAACTATATTGTTATATTTTGAGATATAAAATATATTTGGATGCAATTCACTTTAATCATTTTATTAAAATAGCTTAAAGAAAAATTTAGAGAATTTTTTTTTTGCTGTTGTGCAAAAGCTGCCTAGATTAGACCACAAATAGTTGCCTAAATTTGACTGTTTAAATCAATAGGATTATTATCTCGAACTACAGGAATAGCTCAGAACGCAGCTGTCCCTACTCTTGGTCCTCATATACTGGAAGTGGAAGAAGCCAAATAAAAAAAATATGACGGGAGGTTGCCTTTTTCAAACAGCCGTGATGTTAAAGGCGTAGGACTACTTTACCCGCGTGACTCTTTTGTTTCTCGAATTTTCTCGGTTTCTCTTTGTTACTCGCGACTCTCTTTTTTTTGTAACTTTTGTTGTTACCCTTTATCTCAAAAATAAGACATTAGTTATGTTTTTAACATATGTAGTTACCGAGATATAGAGGATTTCCCATACAATGTTTTTTGTGGCGTTTTAGCATGTGAGTCAAATTCATTTCCGAGACTCCAATGGGAGGAACGTATTCCTACGTTAGAAAAAGACACTAAAGTCGTCGAATGTTAGCTCAAAAAGGACAAAAACTAAGGTTACGTAGTTTTGTATATTCTGTAAGGAAACAAAACGAAAACAGGAAGTGATACAGTGTATAAAATGTCATACTTGGGTTCATGCATTGCGTTCTGCTGTAACTTTCTGTTTGAAGGCAAAATTTACTTTCTCACAATAGTTTATGTCAATGAAATACCAGCGTTCCGTGAGTGTTTAATTATAAATTTTATTTGACATTAGTGTTGTGTACAATTATTCTTTAAGAACGAACTGAAAGTATAAACGGAAATAATACGGATAAAAAGAGATAAAGAATTATTTGTGATTCTCTGTTATTTTACGAGGATCATAAGAAAGAAATATCATGAAAAATGTAATTCTAATATTCTTCTAAAAATACGAAAATCTCAGTAGCCCTTTTTGTTTTAAGAAGGAATGAAAATGTCGAAAACATCAATTTTATCACCATATGCACGTGGATATTTTATAATAATATGTTTTATAGCAAAATGAATAAGCTATACGCAACAATAAGGAAGGAATCATTTTGGTAAATTACGTATTAAAAATTTTAAATCTGTTATTGATTTATGGCTTTATTTATAAAATACGTTTTTAAGATATTATGCAAAACTCTTAGAGGAATTCTCCCTCCTCCCCGTTTTCTTTGATTTAAGAGGAATACACTCCTATAATAATGCTGTTTAATAATCTAATAGATGCTGCACTAACTGTGTACTCCAGCCTTTAATAAATTCACTTTTCTTCACACTAGTTTATTAATTCAACTATATACGATTAAATAGGGGATATATACAATTAGTATTCACTTTCAAGATTACTCATAATTACTAACTCGGAGTTCACCTCGAGAACTCCTACAAAAACTTGCACACTCTATGCAGAGGCAAAATACCATTAATGGCGTCTACTACCTCTCTCCCGCGCAACCGCTTCTCCCACAGTTCACTTCATTTCTTTGGCTGAAGGTAAGAACAGTTACGTGGAGGTTAGTGGCATGACAGATGCCCTCAAAATTTAAGTCTCGGCAGAACGTTTTTATTCAAGAGATAATATATCCTTTAAAAAATTCCGAAAGAATACACTAACCTTAATTCACCTAGGCATCCAAATGAATGAATTTCTCTACTTTTTCCTGATCAACGGCCTACCAGTTTTTATATGAAAATGCCATGGGGAAATAATCCTTTGCATTTAATGTGGAGTAGGACGTATTTTTATCCATTTTACGTGTGTTTCAATCTTTTTGATTCGAAGGCAAATATTTAGGTTGTGGCATTACAAGGTTAATGAGCATGTATTCTTTTCGAAGAATTTTAATCAATCTTTACCAGTCATTAATAGTAAAATCATAATATATATTTTCATATTTATTTCAATTTTTCCTGTTCTGAAATGTTAAATCCTGTTTTAACTTACATATCATCTTTTATGTTGTATTTTTGCCAAATAAATACATTTTTAATCGCCTTGCATGTTTCTTATCACCGTGATGCAGGATTTTATTTAGGCGTTGCTTAAAAAAATTCATCACAACTGTACTACTGAACTATCTACAACTGTGAACCTTTGAACTTCTTTGTGTTTTTTAAACATTTTTATGCGATGCAAAATCTAGTACCTCGGGCAATATTAATTTAATAGAGATTATTTTTTTAATGAGTTTTATTTTTGCTCTGAAATTCTGAATCACATTTTATAGTGCAGCAAACTGAATTTGATTTCTTTCTAAGATGAAATTTATACTTTTCATTAAAACTTTATATGTTGCAATTTAAAAAAAAACTTCATTCACTAATAGCTTTGTTTACCATCCAATTTATGTATATTATTGCGTTTCTGAAGGACTTGCACTAAATTTACAGAAGGCATTATACATCATGTATGAATTGATTGCAAAAGAATTTGCCTAACCTACATCTATGTTTGAACATGAAACTGTTTTTTTCGCTGTACTTGTTGCTCATTGAAAGTCGAACACTGCAACAACATATTTCAATGCTTTACTGTATTGTTACAAAAATTGTGCGGTGGGTGTACGTGAATGCAGTCCAACAAGCAGGATTCACCTGTCTGACAGCGATTATTGCAGTTGTCGTGGAATTGACACAGCACCTCACTATGCCACGGAGCGTATTTTCACAGTGTCTTGGCATATGAGGAAGACAGCGCCAAACCTCGAACAAGAATGGCTGAAAAGAGTCGCCAATAAACTCGTCTCCAGGCATAAAATTCATAAGACTGTCAAATTCATATGCGAAAACAGAGATCTTTTCTGGCCTCCCTAGCCTTCAACTTTCCAGCGAGCTGAACCAACACGCTCCAAATTATCGGACATCCCCTTCATAAAAGAAAGGTAAAACAACTCCGAAAGAAAATAAGACTATTAGTGTAAAAGTGAAAATGCCTGTGCATAGTGTAAATATTTCTCTCTTTTTGTTTGTTTTGTTTTTCTTAAATAAAATTCCCGCGTCTTGGCCATCAAACCGTTCAGTGACCGGTCTGGTCATGGGTACGGGGGTAAAAAACGGCGTTCTGTTTTGTATAAATTAATGACAGAGACCACCAATAAATCTCAGTCACAGCACTTCCAATAGCGCCCAAATGTCTCTCGGTTCACCTGCTTCACTGCTGAGCAAACTCGAACTCACTCTTTTGTTGGCTCGAGACCTTGCTATTCACACTTTTCCAACAGGAAGTGACGTCACATAGTAATCTCTAGAAGGTTCTGGATATTTCCGCTCCTAATAGAGATAGGCCCAAATTTCTTGTATTTTCTAGAAGTTTCGTTTTGTCGCCAAACTCGGAGTTCATTGGCTTGACTCCCAGTAAAGCCTCTGTAAAACTCTCTTTCTTGTCCTACGATTAGCATGCCAGGGAAACACCTGTACAACTTCGTAACAATATGATTAATTTAATAACATTATTATAACTCCTTAAAACTGTATATATAAATTTATGCTGCTAAACTGTTTGAGATTTAGCGAAATATGACTCCACCTTTTTCACCAACTAATGACATATATTACGCAAAACATCTAAAACATTAATAGTTCGTGAAAAAACAAATAGTTTGGATGAACCAGGCATACCAAATGCCTGCTGCTCATCCTAAACTATACTTCATCCTTTCATACCCATTCGAAATGAAAGTTAGATGTTGGGAAATGGAGATTTCGAACTAATACTGCTTTTAACTACCTCTTATTTCCTTCCAGTTATTTTTTTGACAACCGTTATAAGCATATCAATTCACGATTTAGTGTTCAATAATGGTTTTTTCATCAATTCAGTATTAATAAGAATGAGTTAGAAATAACAAAAATAGTTTTTAATATAAATGCTCATTTAATAATCCGATTTTTGAATGTCGCAAAGCATTTATAAAGAGCAAATAAAAAGATACAAACTGTTTACCAGCGTGCAAAATATCTTTTGAGATAACCCTATTCGTATAGTTTAATCCGTCAAAAAATGCTTCAAAAACTTTAACAATATAATGAAAAACAACATGCCCGAAAAAGGGATTGTACAAAGGAAGCGCCCCTCTACCTTTAAATTCTTAACCATTTCAATCATACAATATGGCACATACTCAAAGGATGCTTGCATTCGGTTCTTCCAATGTGAAGAATAAGTTCTAAATCATGTTTCCACTAATGGGAGGGAAGGAAAAACTCTTTGAAATCTCTGAAACCCATTTAGATTTTACTTACTGTGCTCTAGACAAGCTGTTTGAGGATGCTTTTATGGAACGAAATCCACCTCGCTTAGACTCCGTTGAATACCTGGACACGACTTCTAAGCCGATTAGTAGAATATATCTACCCATCTCGAAATAAGTTACCGGCTGAATTGTCATTTAATTAGTCGAAACCATTAAAGTTTTACTTATAAATCAGTGTTTTATATCATTTGAAGTTCCATCGACAACTGACTTAGTGACAGATGATTATCGGTTTATAGCGTAGGATCGAAATCGCGATTGATTTTTAGAGAAAAATGAAGCAAAGGCAAATGACTTTGTGATATTTGGAATTAAAATGAATAAAAGATAAATGAATAAAATTGAGTTAATCAGGGACTACTGATGACTTCTCTAAATCTGACCAATCGAAATTGAATAGAAAAGTGGTTTTTAAAATTGCCTCTGAATATTTCTGGTGGTTAACAATCTCTTTTCAAAGCACTGAAAAGATAACCCCAGTGTTCATAAGAACGCCAAATCTTGGCTTTATACATTTTAGAAATAGAGAAACCAATGACATGAAAAATAACTATAGTTGTGGAGAAAAAAAAAGGCCTATAGTTTCGGTTATAGACAGAAATCAGTCGTTGTCTTATAACAATCTAATCCTCTCATGATGTTATTGTTACAAACATGGAAAGTCGCTTCCCAGCAATGTGTGTCTTATGGTTGGGAAGAGAGTTTTACACGGTTAAGTATGAGATGACGGACAAGTAGCCACGTCTGGACTCCTGACCTTGGCGACTTGGCGACAAATTTGCCTACTTTGGCGACGAAATATGGGATCTCAAAGGTGCTGGAATCTTCTAGATATCTCTATTAGGAGAGAAGATACGTCACGAATGTTCTAGATCATTCCATGTGACGTCACGGGAGGGGAAACTATATAAGGAGAGCGCTTGGACGACGGAGGATGTGTTGGTGGACTGGGATCGCCTTGGAGCACGAACGTCTTTGGAGTTCTATCCGCTGTGCGATCTAGTAAGCTGTTAGGCGCCGAGCGGTAGAGTGTTGATCCATTGGGAACGGCTTTAGAGTTTCTTCTGCAGTGCGAGCTAGGAAGATGGTGAGCTGAGCGCTATTGAAAGTGCAGTTATTGTCATTACTAGTTACTTGCTGACTGTTTGTGTTGCTAAATATCAAAGTGTATCAACTGTTATTACCTGTGAATTGTTGTCTGTTTACATTGATAATCTGTGCAAGAACTATTGTTTCCTGTACCTGTGCTACGTGTTTTCCTGCATATTTGTAAATAAACCTTCTTTCTCCATTATCCTGCGTGTTGGACTGTTTACACCATACACCCACAGATATACTTTTGCAACAATATCAATTAGGAATTTAGAACGGTATTGGATAGGGATGTTATAAGCCAGTGTTTCTCAACTTTTCAGTGTTTGAGACCCGATTTTCAACTATAATTTTCATCGCCTCCCATACAATAAAAATTTATGCAACAATAACAGTGTATTTTTAATTACTAACAATGCATTTTTTATTTATTATTGAAAAGTTAATTATTCAATACATTGTGCATTACTGATGCAATCCTATTTATAAGCGTATTTATATCTGTGTACATGTGTATTTTGTTTTTTTATTATTTCAGAATGTATTTTGTTTTACTTACCATTCAGTAAATTAATCAATTTTTTTAATAATATTTTCTCTTCGATATGCATGCGCCCCCAATTCAGTGTTATTACGCCCCCTAGGTTGAGAATCACCGTTATAAGCAGTTCTTTTCATGCAACAGGTTGCATCGTTCCGATTCAGAACGTGATATAAGCTCCATAACCCTATTTCTTCTGTAACTGAAAAAATCGGAATGATAATTGCAGCACCTTTAGCACAATAACTCTTCTTGCGTAACCATACATAGTTATTTCTTCCTTCTAGAATTTTTATCACAGAACACATTAAAAAACGTATTTATCATCTTTAGATACATTGCGATATTTTAGAGCATTTCAATTCAATAGATAGACATAGAAACGATTTTTTATTGAAATAGTCCCTTCTTTTTGAAGAAGATTGAAAATCAACGCTTAAAATTTTAATTTTATTTATTTGTTATATTAGTTTCGACTGTCGTGATGTTTCATTTTGGACTGTGATTGAATTTATAGCCTTAAATTTGTTTTCTCCTATGGTTTTCGGCAACACACTATGCAAAATCTGCGACGTTATAAAGATACTTTTAAGAGTGAAATGAATCGGGATCAAAGCAAAACGACGTACTCATGAGCGACGTACTACAGAAATGTCATTGTATTGTATAGCAACGGATTCCGAAACCTTCCGTGCTTTTGCGCATGCGCCGGGCGAAGTTATTTTCATCAAAATAGGGTGAAAGTGAAGAATGGAAGGGTGATGTTTATATTTTACTGAGCGTGATCTAACAAAGAACTCCGGAAATGCGCTCACATGTCTCATTGCCTGACACCCTTTCCTTTGTAAAATCGTCTAAAAGTGGCATTCTCGGAATCCGTGGTCAGACTATACTGGTAAGGCTGTGAAGAATGAATGCTATGGAAATTGAACTGTTTATCAAAGACATTTGACACATGAGCTTTTGAAGAGTTGCTTTAAAATCCTAGAGATATCGGAGAAATATTATTACAAATAAAATATTCAGTTTGTATTTAATATAAATTGCTTACACAATGGATTACATTTTCAGCAAAAAATCAGCTAGTCATATAAGCAAGTTTGAGGAAAGTAAAACATGCCTACATCGGGAAATATTAAATTCGAGAAAACGTAGCAAACATCAAAGAAGGTCAATTTAGCGTAAAGAACGGCGAATATACTTTTAATAATTTCATTATTTTCACTATTTAAGTGTTTTCTAAAACTGGCTCTTTTTTATGAATAATTCCATTTCAGATAAATACGATTCAAACATGGGAACCATAAAAAACCAGATATTTAACTTTTTTCAGAAACGACCGTAATCAAACGATTTCTCTTTTATAGAAAGGAGAAACATTTTTAAAAAGGAATCTCTATTATGCAAAATTGTTGAGCTCCAGCTAAACAAAGAGATACATTACTTTTTACTAGGTATTTTGAGAAAGTGGGCCTCTTTGAATAAAGGACATTTCATCGATTCAATTTTTTTCAATGAGAATTCAACAAGAGACAGTATACATCAGAAAATGAAAAATGTATCCCTAAGAACAACATCGCAGGTTTTCAAAAGAAATACTTTTTTGTAAAGAAGAGGGTGGAGGGTGGGTGAGGCTTTTCTTTTAAGATATATTTCATCGGTTTGGGAAGGGAAAGGTTTTATGGAATAAACACCGAGAGTAAAGAGAGAGACGTGTTCTCACTTTCATTAATCTCATAAGACACTTTTACAAAATAAAAAATGCGAGTCAGAGATTCGAGTTGTTTTTGTTCAATTATGGAGCTATAAAATATATAAGATTATCTGATTCTTGATAACAGTGAAAATATTTACAGTGAATTATTTTATATAGTCTGGACATCGTATATCATTGAAGTTTTTTAGGGCATTTACATCTCTAGTAATTGACAAAAATATATACGACTTATCCTCGCCCCCGCAAACATTCAGAATAAAGAAGAAACAATCTTTTAACTCCACACTCTCGTTTAACAATTTAATTTTTAACCCTTAAATGCCCAGTGTTGCGTTTAAGCAACATACCAATTTTGTCTTCTAAAATCTTGAGAAAAAGACTGAAGCTCTATTACCCGTTGTGGCCAATAGGAGACATATTGAAAATGTTATTAAATCAATTTACAACATATAGATGACATCATGAGTGCTGATAAAAAAATAAAAATAAATTGATGTTTTTCACTGGAGGCTGCATCTTTTTAGTTTTGTTTGTACGCTTGAGAATACCCTATTTCATATTATAATGTTGAAGGAAATTTCTTATTCGTATTTATTAAAATTCATCTGTATTTGACATTATAGAATTATCAAGGAATTTTTTTCTGAAATATTAAGCCCAGTGTTGTCAGATGGCAGCAAACAGTTTTTTAGCCATAAACCATACTTAAAACTGAATATGATTTTTAACCCTCCGAGCGGCTCAAACGTCTTTTTTCGTTTTTCATGTTCAGTTCAAAAGCAGATGCCTTGTCTTTATGTGTATATTTTCTCAAACAACCATGAATAAAGTATTCTTAAGATTTAAGAGATATAATTAAATACAAAAAAGATGATTCATTTACTTTAAAAGCTAAGCTGACAACAAAAAGTTCAAAATAATTAGGCTCTTGTATATTTCTCATGTTTTATTCAAGAAATGAAAGTCAAAAACATTCCAAAACTAATTTTTAAAAAATCCGGCTTTTAAGGGTTACTGCTTTATAGAAGAATTTGCGTGACTAAATAGGCTCTATTATTATAATTATTAAAATAGACCATACAAATGCTGTAACAATTCATTTCGGTTAACTTATACTCACTCCTTCCATCGAGCTTCAGCTGTCCGATTTGCCATTTTCTTACCAATTATTTATTATTATTTTTATTTTATCTTCTCCATTAATTCATTTGTATGTATATTCACTACCTTTCTTTTAGGTATTTTGTGCCTTATATTCTTGAATACAATTGTAAAATAACGATTCTTTGATTATTGAAATTTGGCTTTCAACTGTTGATGGAATTCAGTATGAATTTTTTGTTCATTATTTTTTACTCTGTCTTATTTACTTTATTTAATTATTTTGCTTTATTGTTGTTTGTTTTCAATACTTCTTTTAATTTTCTTCCTTACTTATATTTTATTACTTTTTTCTGTAAAGAATTGTTTTGTACACTGACTTAATTGTTGTATAAATTACTTCTGTAAGCCTCGTGTTGCACCCTTGTGGTGTACGAGGAATATCTCATGTTTAATCTTAATATTGTTACAAAGGTCTTTCTGTGGGTGTATGGTGCAAACAGTCCAACACGCAGGATAATGGAGAATGAAGGTTTATTCAAAAATATGCAGGAAAGCACGTAGCACAGGTACAGGAAACAATAGTTCTTGCACAGATTAGCAACGTAAACAGACAACAATTCACTGGTATTAACAGTTCAGTATTTTGAGATTTAGCTACACAGTCAGCAAATAACTAATAACGACAATAACAATATTTTCAATATCGCTCAGCTCACGAGCTTCCTAGCTGGTACTGCAGACGAAACGCTAAAGTCGTTCCCAATGGATCAACACAATTCCCTCTGATACAAACGCGGTCCTTATATACTCTCTCCGACAGGCCGTGACGTCACATGGAGTTTTCTTGTATATTCAAGCGTATTCCCTTTCGTAATAGAGATTTGGGGAAAAGGATCGCATTTTCTGGAATCATCTATTCGTCGCCAAGGTCAACAAATTTGCAACCAAAATGGTCGCCAATGTCGGGGTTCCGGAAAGGCCGATACCCGTCACTCCATACTTACCCCTGTAAAACTCCCTCCCCAACTATAAGACTAGCGAGGCAGGAAAATGACATTACATCTTTGCAACAATATAAATAAAAATCATTGTGGGTATGTATGTGGGTATGTTCCAAATCTCCTTCTAAACTATTGCAGAAATTTAGACCAAACTTTGCGCACTTATTATTTAAAACAAGAGAAAGATTACTGTCAACTTTTCGAAGTCCGAAAGTTAATTCAACAGTCAGTTAATTAGAAATTAACCGCAACCGTTTTCCCGTATTTGCGTAAGAAAAAATTATCCCCCAAAAAATATTTTTATACCATCTTAAAGTTTAAAATTTTACCTTTTCAATTATTCCAATTTTATATCTGTGAAATGTTTCCTTCAACTTTTATTAATTTTCTGAAACTTAATAAATAAATCATGACATCAGACGATTCTTAAATAAAGCAAATTTAATGATACTTCGTTGCTAGGCAACAGTGAGACTTTGAACAAATTTCTTTTTATTTCTGTAAATATTTTAAAAAGGAGTGAAAGATCACTGTCAACTTTAAAAGCCCCAAAAGTTAATTGAACTTTTTTAAAATTAAAAATAAAGCAAGATTTTGTGATATATTTCGAAAGTGTTATGTTACAATAACTATTTTTATATTATATTAAAGTTTAGAAAATAGCTTTTCAGTGACACAAATTTCATCTGCGCTCAAAATTGTTGCTCTCATTTTAATAAATTGAAAAAATTCAATTGTGTATATAATTCACAATTTGTAGCAATGTATTTTTTATTGTTAAAGAACAAGAATTCATATGAAGAGTTGTTGCCTAGGACATATAAACAAAATTCTGGAAAAATACTAAAGAAAAGTTTAAAAGCAGACGATTCATAACTTACATCGGGAATTGATCTGGTTTATTTTGACGCTTTTTATTAAGGGAAATTTAACTATTGAATTAACTGAACCCGTCAAAATCCTTCTTATACTTCCCTATTTATAAACGAAATTTGAAGTAAAAACGTTTCAGACGATAAAGGAATTTTTGTATTATAATTGTCTATACAAAAATGGTCTTTTCATTAAATATTAAAGATATAAAATTGCTTGATCCCGAGCCACGCCGGGCATAATAGCTAGTAATAAATAAAATAAATTAAGAGAAGGGCAAAGAAAAATTTAGAAATGCTCGGTTTTGAAAATTGTCTATACACCTGTTAACGTATGCATACTCTGAATAGACCAACTAATTTTATACTAAACCTTTATAGCAGAGGCATATTTAGGACTATTTAACTGATCATAATGATAATACACTTAGTTGTCCCTATATTATAGACTTGAGACGTCACTCACTAACAAGTTGACAGCAAAATGAAAAGGTATGAAATGGCGTTGAATCTACAGTATTCTATTAGTTGCACTATCGAGGATTTTATTTTCATTGAAATTATTCTGTTTTAAAACAAGATTTTATGAGATTCTCAGTACAGATATTACAGAGATTGTTGCGTTTTTTACATTATGTTCGCAGAATTTTCATTTTTTTTGCAATCTCTTGAGGACAAACTCCTTGTGGACTAACAAGAACAACACAAGGCTTACAGAAGTAAGTAAATGACTCAAAAAAAAGGGGTGAAGGAAGCATCAAATTAAATGAAACAAATGCAAATTCCAAACAGAAAAGGGGGGAGAGAAAAAAAAGAAACAAATATAAAATAAATTGGTCACATCCATACGAACACATGAATGGTATTAAGCACTGAAGTGAATAAACAAGGGGAATAGATACCGAAACATAATATTTTTTAAAAAAAGATATAGTTGCAATATAATTGGTCACATATACGCAACAAAAAATTAATAATAACGAGAAATGTACAAGGTGGGGAAAATGAAAAAATATTAAAGCACTCAAAAATCAAATAAAAGCGCACAAATACACAAACTATCACACAACATATAAAACACACAAATTTCGAACAGTTAACAAAACAAAATGGTCTGATCCAAAAATAATTGAGAGAAAAGAAATGAATTCCAAAAATTAAAAAATAAAAATGAATAAACAAAAGTTATAAGAAATTAAAAATGTAAATGCCAGCAACACACATAAAAAGTTTTGCCACCCATTTTGAAGAAAGGATTCGTTAAGAGGTTGTACATCAAAATGTCTCATAATTAATGACTACTCTACTTATATAATGGTTAATTTTAGCAGTCATTTCATCACTGGTGGCAAAATATTAGGATAAATGCATGATTGAGTTAACTTATTATCATTTTTGAACCATTTAAAAATAGTTGAATTTTCAAATAACGCCACTGAAAAATGTTTTAGAAACATTGTTCGTCTCACTCCAACACTTAATTTACAAGGTGAATGAAAAAACACACATTCAACTGCCCTTGGCAATGAGATTTAGCTTGACTTTTTGAGCCTATGCGTCCGATTAGAATCCGGATTTTTTTATTAACACTACTACTCGTTGGTTTACTTTTTTTCAGTTTTCCCTACAGGCTTGTAGTAGATTGATTTAGTTTGGGGAGCGAGATTAGTTGTCTCGGTTTTTTTTTTGAAAAAAAAATCCAACAACTTTTCTTGAATGGTAAGAAAAAGAATGTTCTTTTCTCAAGTTTCTTTAAAGCGCTTGCTGATTTCTCTCAATTTTCATCTGTCTCGACGTGACTATCTGAAGTGAACAGAGGGAGAAAAACGAATTACAGTTTTTCTCCCGTTCTTTTTAGTAATTTGCTACCCGAGGCAGAATTTTTAATTAACTTGAGAAAAAAAATGCGAAGAAGATTGATTACACTTTAATTTGATTTTAAGAACAGATAAGTCAATTCACACGTATCTTCCACATAATTGTATAACGAATACATATAGATGTGTTTTAAAAGAATCATTTCGTTCATTTTGAAATATTCTTCCCGTATTGGAACTTTATCAAGTAGAGGAATTCACTACTTCCGTTGTTTTTGACAACCAGCTTACTAGAACTGCATACAAAGGAGTAGTACGCTGAAATTATTTCTTATAGATTATAAACGCATATTCTTCCATTCTTAATATTTCTTTTTAATTTTGTTGTACCTTATTGTAGTATTTCACATGTTGCGTAACTGTTAAAGCAGAGCTTAATCTATTCGTCTTAAGCGGAAATGGTCAGTGTCGGATAAGTGAAAATGTCAGATAATAAGGAAAGAAAAAGAGGAAATACTTTTGATGTAGAATGCCTTGCATCGCGCATTAAATTTAATGTCTTACATGATACACCATATATCAAAATAAAAAGAGAACATATACTACCAAGAAATTTACCAATTATGATAGTGGATACAAAGGATTAGTAGGCTAAAATTATTTCTTATAGATTATAAACGCATATTCTTCCATTCTTAACCCTTCAACCGGCTGAAACGTAGAATGTCGCTCTCTGATGACTATTCTAAAACCGGTTCCGTCGCAGAAAGTCGTTCTTCGATTATTACTCTTAAACCGGCTCCGGCGTAGAAAGTTGCTCTCTGTTTATTAGCAGATAACCGGCTCCGAAACATTTGCGTTCACCATTTAGCTACAGAGAGGCCGTTTTCAAAGCATTCAGCTGAAATATTTTTGCCGTTCAAAGGGTTAATATTTCTTTTTAACTTTGTTGTACCTTATTGCAGTATTTCACACGTTGCGTAACTGTTAAAGCAGAGCTTAATCTATTCGTCTTAAGCGGGAATGGTCAGTGTCGGATAAGTGAAAATGTCAGATAATAAGGAAAGAAAAAAAGGGAACACCTTTGATGCAGAATCCCTTGCATCGCGCATTAAATTTAATGTCTTACATGATACACCACATATTAAAATAAAAAGAGAACATATATTACCAAGAAATTTACCAATTATGATAGTGAATACAAAAGGATTAGTACGCTGAAGTTATTTCTTATAGATTATAAACGCATATTCTTCCATTCTTAACATTTATTTTAAATTTTATTGTACTTTATTGTAGTATTTCACTCGTTGTGTGTATTCGTTATTGTAGTATTCAACTCGTTGTTAACCTATGACCCGCAGGTCAGACACTGGGCCACAAAGGATTTTTAAAAGACACAAAAGTTGATTTTTACAAACTTATTTTTCATATCCTAAAAGAGAGAAGAGGCAATCGGAAACATTAAAAAAATTAAAGTATAAATATCTGATGTCGAATCTATAAAATATATTCTTTATATTCTTTACCAAGTAATTTTATATCACTAAAGAAACTTGCAAATCCTCTTTTAACGATGTTTGGGTCCACATTTTTAGCTTGAAAAATTGTTTTCATCAATGAATTTTGTAAAATCTGCCAACAGAAATAAACTTGTAAATTAACTGACTGCGAAATGCGTTAAACTAATGAATACGAATATGAAGAAACTATTTGAAAATACGCAAATTTGGGAAATTGAAAATTAACAAATTTTCCGTGTTTCCAAATTAATTGTACCCTTTCTACCACACTCTCTTCCCACCCTCCTTTCCAAGTCACGGCACTGACTTAGTGAACCACAGACGAGTTTTTAAAAAATAATGAACGAAATTTAACCCTCTCCACAAAAAGTTTCGCCTTTACAGAACTAGGCCTAACATATTAAGGGGGCATTACCCCAAAAATGGCCAAAATAACAATTTTCATTTTATTGGCTTATTTCGTTGCTCTTATCGTTCTACTTATTACATCAAAATTTCAAATTTGATCCTTTAATATTTCAGAAGTTATTTCGATATTTATTTACGATGAGTAATGAAAAACATTCGGAAATGACAACTTTAAATGGTTTTTTCTCCATGTCGGCCTTTTCTGCACTTTCATGTTTTCAAAATGATAAGGCTTTTTTCCTTTTTAAGATAGAGCTTTCAAATTTTTTGTACAAGTTTATCGTTATATATATGATAAAATTGTGTATGTAATAAGCATTCAATTGCTTATTTTTTATATGCAAGATATAAAATAAAGTACTGCTATTTCTCATTTTTCATCACATAATTCAATAAAATATTTATATTTAAGCGACTATTAGATACTCCTTAAACTCCATGCACAGTTTTGTGTATTATATTTTATTGCATCTACAAATAAAATTTGAAGCAAAAATATTGATATTTGAAAAAATAGTAGGGATTTTTAAAAAATTAATTTAAAAAAATTTAAATTTCAAATAAACAAGCAGATCAAAATTGATTTTTTCTCCTCAAGATGACTTTGTATGATCGTTAAGCCTCAATACTATCAAAACATATTCAGTAATATTTCAAATAAAAAAAAATGCCGAGAAGGTAGTATGTTCCCTTAAAAAAGTCAAACAGTATTAAAACAACCTGAAAAGACAAAATATATACAACCAATAAACTTATAGACTAGGTCCAACTTATTAAAAAAATTAAAACAATATTAAATAAATATATAAGGGCAAAACAGTTAGGCTTCTTTAAAAGATACCAGAGTAAAGTTTGCGTCAGTAAGATACTTCTCCATCTTTTTAACCGCAATTTATGCCATGCCATGCAAAGCATCGCGCCCATATGCGAGGCATCCCCTTTCTAGTCAATGTATTTCAAGGCTATTTTAATTTAGCCCCATCCTTAAAAGTGACTGTTAAATCTAGACTGACTTCACCTGGTTATACTTCAGGCAATGATTTGTTCTCAAGTGGAAAAAAGTAGAGAAAAGGCGCCGACCTAATTTAAAATCAGCGTAGTCTGTTTCGGACGACAGTCTTCTCTGATTAAAAATTGCAATGCTAATTGTCCAGAGATCTGTTCAACTGATTTTTAGGTGAGCATTATATTGAATTTTTAAATCTATACACGAAAAATATCAGTTAGGATGAAGAATTTGTTTCCAATGTCTCATTTGTTCACTATTGGAGGAGATTAAAAAAATCTAAGTGAGAAGACTAATTTTCTTTTTTTCTTTTTCAAAAAAAGCCTATTTTATTTAGCCCCAAAAAGAAAATTACAAGATCTCAGTATTTTTTGACTTTACTCAGATTGTTTTCTAAGTGATCTAGATTTTTATTAAACACAAGAACTGGATACTTTTATTTAATTTTTTAATACAAAGAAAACGTTTTGTTGGGTGCAGAGCAATCGCCAAATTTGGAAAGCCCTCAAGGAATCAGTCAGCACCAACCCTTTTTCAATATGCAATGAACAAGAAAGTTTCCAAGTTATATTTAGTTCTATAGCTGAACAATTTTTACGTCTCTCATGAAGAAGAAACGAAGTTCAGAACATTATCTTACTTTTCAAGATATAGACTTTTAAAGCTCAGACAGGAATTTTCTACTCATGAGAGAAATACACTCCGATTGCTTCAGAAAATGCTCACTGTTTTTGTTAGAAAATGAAAGAAATGGCTTCCAAAATGAGTTTATCCCATATCCGTGAGTATAAGCTTCTAGATGAGCAGGGAACTTTATGAACTTTTTCAGGCCGAATGCCTTCCTAAAACGTCTCAAATGTTTTATAAAGATTTTATGATGAAGGCTCAAGCGAAAATTTAAAATTCCACGAATGTGAGATAACTAAGGATGTCAAAAACTGACATGTAATAAGCTAACAAATAAAGTGTACAATTTTTTTGAGTACAGTACAGTTTTTTTTGAGTACAGTATAGTTTTTTGAGTACAGTACAGTTTTTTTGAGTACAGTATAGTTTTTTTAGTACAGTACAGTTTTTTGAGTACAATATAGTTTTTCTGAGTACAGTACAGTTTTTTTGAGTACAGTACAGTTTTTTTGAGTACAATAAAGTTGATAACAATTAAATCGGATGCATCCATAGTAACTGCTTTTTGGCCGATACAAGAAGTGCTTCATTATTACTCTTTCGAGGAGAATGTTAGATGGTGAGGATTGATAGTTTGAAACTAAGAACGCATTTACCTAACTTGAAATTTAACTTTTTTTTCATTTTTGAAATATTTTCCAAGTAATTTACAAGGCCCTATCATATATTATTATTTTATTAGGAGTGTAGAAAAGGTGAAATAGTTTCCTGGTTGTTTTTGACGAAAATTGTGAACAGTCTGCTTTTAAATTTTTCTCTCAGTGTTCTTACAGAACTTGTTAATATGTTCTAGAAAGTGTTCATCTGTATTCTTGTTCGTGATTCGTTTTAATGTCAGCGTATATATGCTAACAAGATGTGTGGAAATGAATGTTTGTGCTTGTGAGACGTAGCGAGTTATTTGTCGAACCCAATTTAAATACGAAGAGATTGGAGAATACGCTGGGATTTTTATGGATAATGAGTACAAAAGAATAAAAATATCGAACAATATTTTGTACACATTTGGTTAAAAAAATAAGAGAAGTATATTTAATATAGAAATTTCTGATGCCTATTTAAAATTGTTGAGAACACGTAAAAATTCTGAATCTGTTTATGAGTGGGAAAAATATAATTTAAAAAAAGCTACATTCTTGCCATATTATTTAACGAAAATACTTTTAGAAATTCAAACAACAACAGGATTCACCATGTGTTAGAGATTGAATAGTTGGAGGAGGCGTCTGCCTTTGTTTAAAACCTTTACTATTTCATTCAAACAATACGGAACATACTACACTAATGCTTGTATTCCTCGCTTTTGTGTAAAGAATAAGTTCTAAATCGTGTTTACACGAATGGAAAGGAAGGCAAAACTCTTTAATCACTGAAATCCATTTGGATTTTACTTTCAATGCTCCAGATAAGCTGGTTGAGAATGCTTTCATAGAGTGAATTTCTACGAATTCTGTTGAATATCTCAATACGACTACTAAGCCGATTAGTTCAATATATCTATCCATCTTAACTAAGTTACCGACTGAGTCGCTATTTAATCTCTAAATCCTGCTTAGTGCAATATTTCAGGAATTTACGGATAAAGCAGCAATTTATATCATTTTGACGGTAATGCACGGACTCAAAAGTCGGTTGGAGGCTGATGGGTATGAAAGATATTGTGTGATCGAAATTGTGATTGCTTTTTGGAGTCAAATAAAGTACTGCGTTGGTGGACGTTTAATTCGAAAGCAATAGACCTAAGTTGTTATTCAGTGCTTACTGATGGCTGTTCTAATTCTAATCAATTGAAATTTGAAAGGAAAATCAGGAGTCTTAAAATATATATAGGAGAGAGCTGATTAATATATAAACAGAATTAATATTAGTGTCAGCTAAAAGAGTAAGATTTCTATTATTATTCTATAACAGTTCTATTACAATGTTATTTTATTTGTATTCGATCATGAAACATCACACTACGCTACATTTAACTACACAAGAAATAAAAATGATTAACGATGATAATTTTACAATATTTGAAATAGGTATGAAAATTACAAAGTATAAAAAAGTTGCTTATGTTCTCATGAAAAAATTAATTGATGATTAAGCTTTAAGGAATTGTTTGAAAGAAAAAAAAATATAGTATCGACTCAAACATCATAATAAATATAACAGTATAATTACTTTGAGCATTTGCTGAAAGATTGAAATTAAAGAGTTATAAATCATCATACAAATCAAAACAACATATGAAATAATTTATAAAAACTACAAAAAATTACAGTTAATGCGATAATTCGATAAAGCCATTAGTTTTTGAATAGTGAAAGAGATCGAAATAAATGTGCGAAATTTATATGCGAATTTATTTTTATTTATATGTTATTAAATTATTTTATTCATTTTAACGAAATATTTTTGAGGTTATTGAACTAATTTATATACAATTGCATAATTCCATTTTGTAATAAAAATTTGTCCATCTAAGAGAAATAGATATTATAATAAATTATATATATATTTTTAGTGGGTATACATTTTTTCAATTGCTGCTGAAATTAACCAAAAATTAAATTTCCTGTTAAGTTCAAATTTAATTCCGGAATAGATAAGGGAATGGAACCTGAGACATTTAAAACAAACCTGGGAAAAT
>BGPR01004421.1:0-16549 GCA_013235015.1 Araneus ventricosus | reverse complement strand
GCGAGATTTGAATTTTTAACTAAACTACATTTTTTTTTCAATTCTGGCCGAAATTGAACAAAAATTAAATTACTTGTATGTTCAAATTTCATTCGGGAACAGATAAGGGAATGGAACCTGAGACATTTAAAACAAACCTGGGAAAATCGGATAATTATAAAGCGAGATTTGAATTTTTAACTAAACTACATTTTTTTAAAATTCTGGCCGAAATTGACCAAAAATTAAATTTCCTGTTATGTTCAAATTTAATTCGGGAACAGATAAGGGAATGGAACCTGAGACATTTAAAACAAACCTGGGAAAATCGGATAATTATAAAGCGAGATTTGAATTTTTAACTAAACTACATTTTTTTTTCAATTCTGGCCGAAATTGAACAAAAATTAAATTACTTGCATGTTCAAATTTAATTCGGGAACAGATAAGGGAATGGAACCTGAGACATTTAAAACAAACCTGGGAAAATCGGATAATTATAAAGCGAGATTTGAATTTTTAACTAAACTACATTTTTTTTTCAATTCTGGCCGAAATTGACCAAAAATTAAATTACTTGTATGTTCAAAATTTCTACGGGAACGGTTTAGGGGATGAAAATTGAGACATTTAACACAAACCTGGGAAAATCGGATGATTAGAACGCGAAATATGTATTTTCAACTAAATTGTATTTTTTTTTCAATTCCCGCCGAAATTGTCCAAAAATTAAATTTCTTGTTAGGCTCAAAAAACTTTCGGGAACGGATTAGAGGATGGAAATTGAGACATTTAAAACAACCCCGAGAAAAATCGGATGATTAGAACAATTATATAAAAAATGAGTGAAATTAGTGATCTAAAACAATTATATAAAAAATTAGATGTAGAGGCGCAATGGTACTTCATATGTAGCGGTATTCATTGGCACTACATTACCAATAGCATTAGTATTAACATAAAGCTTATTTAGCTTGCATACTGTCCGTAAATTGAGGCATGCATCATCCGAAATTCTGTACAGGACAGACCATTGGACCTAGAGCAACCAAATTTGGTGCGTAGTTACTTCTTGGGTAGTACGTGCTCATAAAAGATGAGTTTTCCAAAATTTTAATTAGTTTTTAATTAATAAATTGAAATTTTAACGTTTTTCCTCCATAGCTTTGGTGAATATGACCTCACAGTAACCATTCTTACACTAATTAAAAATAGATTTTCAATTCAAAATACTAGCTAACCAATCTGTTTTCCATGCAATTTTTCCTCATACTTTTAATAATTTTTTTTACATAAAATTTGTTTTAAACACAATTATGTAGAGATACTTCTTCTTTATATAGTTAGGTGCAACAAAATAGCAAGATTTTGGATAATCAATTTAAATATTTTAGTAACTCAGGTGCTTCTAAGGGTAGAAAAAGAAATTTTCTAGTTTATGCAAATGTATTTCAAAGTATTGGAGTTGCTTTTTAACATGATAATCTTTTTAGGCCGGCATTATCTCTGCAATCTGTGCGATGTAAAATCGTAATGTACAGAATACAATGGCTAATGCAGATGCATCAAATCAAACACATTATCATGGCAGTAGAGGTTCAAATATCTTTCTTTTTTCCGACGTAGACTTACGTCTCTCCATAGTGGTCTAATAGTGTATCGGGTAAGGAAAAAATTATGACGCTTTTCGCGCTAAAGTTAAACGTTTATAGTTCCGCAACCAAATTTCATAGAGAATTGGTTTTACTTTCATTTAACAGAGAAAGGTGGATATCGAAGATTGAAAGAAGAAGTTTAGAATTTGGAATTACGGTTTAGTCACAGTCGAGCTGCAAAGTTGGTTAAAATCACGAAAAATTTGAAGACGTCACAGCGACCGATGCGCCTGCACGCTGACTAAGGCAATTCATTCATCGATCGCGCGAAATATTACTCAAGAATTCTTGAATTATGTCGAATTTCGTCCTGAAGTTAAATGCTTATAGATCCGCCACCAAATAACATCGAGAGTTGGTTTTAATTTCATTTAACATAGAAAGGTAGACATTGAAAATTGCAAAAGCAATTTTAGAATTTGAAATTACGGTTTAGTCAAAGTAGAGTAGCAAAGTTGGTGAAAATCACGAAGAATTTTACTTATATAGAGTCACATAATCACACTAGACTAATAGTCACTATAGACTATAGAGTTGATAGTTACATACAGCTACTTTAGTCACAGAAAGTCACAGTTGAGAAAGGTAAGTAAGTCTACACCCTTCAATTCCAACTGCCGTTTCGCAGAGAAAACCGCCCGTAGTTTTTTTTAAATATAAGTACGTGCACAAATAATCAAAATGCAACATCTAGTTCTAAAAATAAAAACAAAAAAATTATAGTTTTGTTATTATTTATTTGAAAATATAAAACGAAGAATTTTCTTTTCTAGAGAAATTTTTTAAGTTTTTCCTTCCATTTCCTAGCTTTGTCAATTTAGTCGATGTAGAAATTTGATAAAAATTATTAATTATTATACTTAAAAAGAAATTTCCTAGGCTGATTCTTAAAATATATATTTGCTTTGTAATTCCTAACAGGTTAAATATAAGTTTGAATCATATCTTTCGAAAACCCAGTAATCGATTATGTTTTAATAACCCGTTCTTGACGAACTATACGGTATTTAATAACAAATTAATTTGACGTCAAAGTCTGAATTTTTCCATCGCGAAGAAAATACTTCACAGTCTTAATTTTATAAACTCTTGAGAGAATCCTAAGATTTCTCCATTTTTCTGAAATTCACGCATGGTTCAGCAACATTTAAAAAGAAAATAAATTTTAGTTTAGGAATTCTTAATGTATGGTAACTGTTCTCATTAAAAATTTTGTGTGGTGAGAACACAAAAATCTGAAATTATTCAAAACTAACAACGAAGTTTCAAAGCAAGCGTTTCACTCCTGAATTGCAAATCTGCCATTAGACATCGATCAGTTGTCACGCAATGCATCATCGGGCGCAGTTACTATATCATACGGTTAATTTTAAGAGTTTAGGTGCACATTAATATTCATTCAAAAATGTTTAATAGAATTCATAAGCGGTTTATTTCCATGTTATAATGCAATGTAAGGTTATTAACAATCCATACACATTTATTATATTACGAAGTTTATAATAATTAAATAAATTATATAATATTTAAATTATATATGATTTAAATTATATAATATTTTGCACGAGGAATAAAATGTGAAGATAGCGCTGACAACGTACAATTAGATGTTACATGACATGGTTAGTTATTTGAATCCATTAGGGGCATTTCGGTAGAAAATGAACAGTAGCTACAAGGCCACTAACGAAACATGGGTTAAATATCTACCACAATCTGAAGTTTAAAATTACGTTGTTAAGGGAACCATGAATATAAAATGATTCAAAATTCGATTGGAATCATATTCCCGGGGAATAAGCTGGTCGCCGAAGGCGGCTAGTTATAAATAAGAAAAGCGTCCGCGATGGGCTCGTGGCAGAGCCTCAGCTTCGGGTCGGAAAATCACAGATTCGAGACTCGCTTCTTGCTAAAACATACTGTTTTCGTGTACCTAGTGCAGAAGTTCTTCATGTTGGAGACGGTGGAAATTTATAGGGTGGGATTCTGTCTGGGGTTTCGTACATAACTTGCGTATCATGACATAAGGCTCCAACAAGTTCTGTTCAAAATACAAGAACATTAAGTCTGTAAGCGTTACTTATGGTTATAGTTCAATAATATGAGATCCATAACCAAAATAGCGCGGTATCGTTTTGAAATGTGAAAATAATTTATCTGATCTATGAATTAATCGAGAATATGAAACAAATGACTGAAAACAAAACATAAATATTATTCTTTAACGAATGTTTCTGCTATAACATTACGGAACTTCAATTGTATGGTTCCTTCCTTTGATGCTATTCTAGTGCAGTAAATCCTTGCCAAACGCGGATTTGCAGAACGTGATTTTGCTTATACGCATTGTCTTAATTGCTTCCATTTAATTTTTCCAACACTAGAAATCCATTCAAATACTTCACGCTGCAGAGGGTCAACCGAGTTGCCATATTGCAAATGAAACCAAAGATTTTCCATGAAGCAATTTTTTATTTTTTTAACATCCACTGCACCCCAGCCTACCCGTAAGGTTGTAAGGCCTTAACACGGACCGGAGGGGACACAGAAATCATGAAGTAAATAAATACTACACCCAAAACTGGGGTGGCGAAAAATTACAAAAAAATAACCATAAATAAAAAATCCCCAAGGGGAAGTAATACACAGAAACCAAGACACACACCACAAAAGAAAAAAAAACACAAAAAGTTTATGACAAAAGAAAACATACAGAAAAAAATTACATGGAAAAATAATAATTCAAAGGCAGTGGCCAACACAGTGAATAAACACAAGCAGCGTTCAATAGTATATACAAATACAAAAGAGAAAAATAATATATATAAAGGAGAACAGACATAATTAAGAATGTTAAAAAATCCAAAATCAATTTACATTGAAACACTCTTGGAAAGACCGGTAGAACCCAGTGGGAAACGGAGAAAACATGTGACAAGTAAAAATTGGCTGCTCCACAGACAACAACACTATTTGCAGATGGTTAAAAACCAAATTAATTAAAAGTGAGGCGGCCTCAGCTCTGGCTCAGCCGGTTGCACAAGACCTCATAAAATCTAAAAATTCTTTCCAGACGAGACAGACCCTCCCTGTATTTTTTGCAGAATTTTAAATAAGCAGATGAAGCCAAAGTTTTGCCATAAAGCATTTCTTTTTCAGATATTTAAGAAGAAATCAAAGAATTAATCGAGAATGGCGAATCAGAATTGGACGACCTTGCAACTCCAACCGATAGCGAAAGGGGAGATAAAGCCCCTCTAACATACAAGAAGTTAAACAAATTGTTAAAAAAGGTAGAGTAACTCTCTGATTTTCCAGTGATGATTGATCCAATTGATACACTCCTTACCGCGAAACTGTGAAAGAATTGCGTCAGCCATTGCCCTAAGCGAAAATTACCAGCTTTTAAAAAAAGAATAATTGTATCATGCATTTGCTTATTAAGTAGTAATAAAAATCCTTTCTCTTAACCTTTGTTTCATTTTTCCTCCTGATTACGGAAATATTTAGGTTTGTTTAAGAGGAGTTGGAACCCTAAGTCCGTTAACCCTAACCCTGTTACTTCGATGGACCTTTTCTCAAAATCTGTTATAGATTCATGTTTGAAATTTTTTATACAATTAAAGTACATATTTCTAATTAAAATAAAATACTGTTGTTAAAAATTCAAAAATTTATTTTTTACAAATTTTTTTGTGTCAACACAAAAAATATTAAATTGGCCAATTCTATGTACCTTTTCTGAAAATCTGTTATAGATACATGTTTGAAATTTTTTATAGAAGTAAAATATAACTTTCTCATTATACTTAAATGAGCTTCTGGTTAATTTTTAATTTATAAATTTACAAAATATTTAATTAGAAATAGTGAAATTTTACCCCATTTTGACACAAAAAAATTGTAAAAAATAAAGTTTTGAGTTTTTTAAAAAAGATAATTTCAATATAATTCAAAAGGTGTACTTTAATAATAATATATATATTTAATAATATAAATTATATTATTAAATATAATAATATAATATGTTTGTTATGTTTGTATATGTTAATTATAATATGTTTGATATTTAATAATATAAATATCAAACATATATCTGTAACAGATTTTGAGTAAAGGTACATCGAAGTAACAGGATTAGAGTGAACGGAATTAGGGTTTCAACTCACCTTAAAATATACATACTTTCTTAATTTGAAATATACCCGATACATTTTTTTCATAAAAAGCCAAATTTTCAGAGAGCGATTTTCCTGAGCATCCAATGTATTAATGACGTAACCCCTGCGTTCGTCAAAGATTTGATAGATAATTTCGTAGTACACTAGGACACAGAGTCAATCAATAGAATAGCATTGCAGTTGGGAATAAGGTCCTTTTTATTGTTGGACACGGAGAAACAAAACATTCGTTATAACAAGCCCAAAACCACACACTTCCGCCATCAGACACACCGAAACAGCGTCTGAGCCATAAGCATGCGCATTACTATGAAACGTAGCGTCCCTTGCTCGGAATAGTCCACAGCAGATTTGAGGGGTATATAGGATGACAGTGAAATTATTTCGAAACAGTTTACTGTAAATTAAACGAAAGAATAAAATTTTGAGTTGCATTAAATTCTGGTAAGGTTATACATTTTCATTAATTTTTTTGTGAAATGAGCGTTCGGCTTTCCGCTGGATTTCTTCGCTAAGGCCCATGATTGTCGATTTATTAAATGCTTTAGTGGATGATACAAAAATTCTGATGAATGATGCTCTTTTTTTCTGAAAGGATTACTTGCCAACCTTAATTTTACTGTCTTTAAAAACCAAACGAAATCAAAGAAAAACGTATTTCAAAAATATCCTCTTCCTTTTTTCATAAATTATAACTTGAAGAAAATCTCTTCTCCCACAACAATATGTACATTTGGAATAGGGGTTTTCCTTAATACTTCGCTTCTCAAAGAAAGGGTGAAATAAAATCCTGGCCAATTGTTTCGAGATGAAAAGGTGTAATCGGCATAAAAATATTTTTAAAAAATATAGTACTGACTTTCCCCTTAAAAATATTCAATAAAAAATTCACTGTCGGCTGAATTCACAAAGTTTCAAACATTGTTACAGTGTCAAAATCGAACAAAAGCAACACGAAACTCTGTCTTGCAACTTTTATTCTGTGAAAATGGATTATCAGATTGAAGAAAGTGAGAACAAAGCTTTTTTCCTCTGCTCTCTGTGTTTATTCTTTATTATCTTGCCATCCAAAACTGATGAAATATATCCTTAAAACAAAAGAATGATCATCCTTTCCTTTAAAAAATAGTATCTCCCTCACCAACTGCGATGCTGTTCTTGGTTTTAGATTTTTCGTTTTCGGATGTGTATTGTTGAATTCTTATTCAAAAAATTGTGTCGATGAAATGCTTATTAACAAAAGAAGCCGTTGCTCAAAATACGTCGTAAAAAGTAATGAATTTCTTTGTTTAGCTGGAGCTGACGGTTTTAGAATGATAGACAGCTTTTTCATAAATTGTTTTTCCTTTCGTTAAAAGTGGAATCTTTGGACTCCGGTCGTTACCGGAAAAGCTAATTGTATTTTGAAAGTTGCACGTGATGTTCTGTTTTCATGTAAATTGGAATTGGTCACAAAAAGGATGGTTTTATAAAGCATGTAAAACAGTTTAAACTAATGAAACTATTGAAAGCCTATCTGCCTTTTTTAAACTGACTCCTCTTCAAGGTTTGATGCGCTTTCGCCGATTTGCTATTTGTCTATGTAAGCATGTGTTTTAAGATGATAATGTTTATAGACTGGATGCGATCTGTAAATTGCGTGATGCGACATGCTTGATGCGGCATGCGTGATACGACATGAGACATTCGCGATGCGACATGCGTTAGGTGACATGTGTGATACGACGTGCGTGATGCGACATGCGTGATACGACATGCGTGATGTGACATGCGTGATGTGACATGCGTGATGCAAGGATTGTTCAAAACGCTTAGCAGGACATAAAGCTACCAAATTTGGTACGAGTTACTTCTTGAGTAGTAGGTTCTCTTTGCATTCGAGGCCTTTTTCACATGGGCGAACCAGGAACTCGAGACGTTTCTCGGTGTTCTTGGAGTATTTCTTACCTCCAACTTAAAACGATTACATATACAAATTAATGTATGAAACTTCTATATTTTAACATTTTATCTATCTTTACATGTCTAAGAAGTCCATGCCTTTACATGTCTTTCTTAAATATTAATCCTTTTGCCACGACTGTCAAGTTCGAAATGATCTCGGAAGGCCGACTGTCGAGAGCCAAGCCTGTTTCTCTTCAGACCCGACTAAAATCTGATATCTCCAGCGCAACATACGCACACAAAAGTCATTCCTTGATAGAGGAGAAACAATGTAAGAGCTGGTCAAACGCCGCAATAAAAGACACAGGCTTGGCTGGGCGAGGACTAACGACGAAAACGCATTCCGGTCCGCGATCGCAGACTAATTTGAGATAAGAAAATCTTATCCCCATTCGAAGGGATGACATTCTGCACTTCATAAGATTGCACCCAAAGAGCATAGGAAGCCACTTGAAAAAATAAAACATTAATAGTAATTGCCGCGGATCGAGTTTCCGCGTCAAACCAAGTGGTAAGCGATTACATTACAAAAACTGGGTGACCAACAACTGCTCAACCAACACCAGTGGGGAGAAAAAGCTGGCAGTAACAGCTGTTCACCTACCTCGTGTGAAGAGTACCTGCTCACATATTAATGATAAAAATATAAGATAATAAATTGATAAAAGTTTAAAGAATGGAGGTACATACTTGTATATAAAGAGACTGTTCTGGTCCAAGCGCAACAAGAACTAAAATCAAACTTTAATACACACGGAAAAAGGCCACGGAGAACCGGAAGACGCATCCACCGCGACCAAAATCGCTACACACTTTAGTTAAAATAGCTTATGTAGGTTAAATAATTTTATCTAACAATATAAGCATTAAGAGCATCCATATTATATCTCATGTGTGTGAACTCTAAAATGGATCGAAAGCTGAAACCCTACACGGGATCCATGAAATTAAAAGTACAGCATGCTCACATTAAAAACCCCACCAAATTTTTATAGTGAGCGGAATGAACGTTATCATAAAAGAAATTTGCATGCCTGCTTGAAATGGGCAACGGAGTCTGTTTTATGTTAATTAAGTGAGAATTTTGCACTACCACAAAACAGTTACTGAATTTAAGTATAGATTTTATGTTTACATACTAAAGAGAGACAAAATGAATTTACTTTCTGTTCTGAGGGAGAGTTTCTCGTCAGGAGATGTTTGGTCAAAGGAAAGAAAGAAAAGTTAAGGAAATACAAAAGTAAATGTTTTTAATTAGTGAAAGAGACTGCTTAAAATAGTTTTGCGTATAGATTCAGTGAAACAACTTAATTAATTATAAACATCTTCAATATCTGCAAATTGAACGAGCACGCACAACACTTTATTAGATAATCCCACCGATGGTACAATTTGGTGTCGTGAATCTGCAAAACTATTCTGCATCTTAACTTCGAATAGATTTATTGATTGCTCCTCCCGATTCGGATACAGCTGTGCCAATTTTACGCTTAAATTCACGCCGAAAAGGAAACTTTCTACCGCCAGGGAAAAGTCAGCTCTGATGCAGAAACCAACAGAAGGGGGGTTCTCACAGTTTCTTTTTTCATCGTTGTATTCTTAATTCTCTCGGCCAAGGTGGTTTTCCGATAAAAACCAATTTTATTCACCATTCGCATCCTACTTGATGGTAAACTTTGATCGAATATTCATTGATATAGTAAGGCATTAAGTATTATGATAAGAAATTAATTAAAATGAGTTTCAGATGTTTGTGCAAAGAGAACAAGCATGGGTAGATAGTTATTAATTAACTCGAGTGCCACAGAGATGCCGTTGCATGAAGTAAATATGACATGTAATTAAATATAAAATTAATCTAGTAAATTTTGATTTTCTATTTTTAACAAGGATCGCGAGATTCTACCTGATATTACAGTCTTAAAATGTGAAACATGCATTTATTTATTTGAGCTTAATAATAAGCGTATGACAGATATATTATACAGGGTGCCCACTAATGTTCCTTACCACCCTTTTAATTACCGAATGGCTGCAGCTATCTTCATAAGAGTGGTGTCTAAGTGACTATGCGTTACTGGATGAAACCACTTACAGCGCCACCTGGTGGAAAACGGAAGAGTTAGCGTTATTATCTCTAAAGCGGTACAAGATAGAGGAAAAAAGGGATTACAAAGTCGTAGAACATCATCGATTTAGTACAAAAAGACACTTTTTGGAAGTAAATGCTTAGAACAGAATGCTTAGAACACGCATTTGTTTGTTCGCGATTTTCTACACTGACACGTGACAAATCATTCTTAGAAACAAAACAAACAACAACTAGTTATCGTAAGATACCTTTATTTTAGATATTCAAACTTCTCTCCGTCAGCTACAATGCACATCTGGACCCTTGCCACGTTGGGGGCTCGTTTTTCGTCCGAAAGATAATCTTTTCGCCTTTCGTTCAAGTTTCGTGACGTCACAGTTTCGGAAGCCGCAGACAAACAAGTGTTCAGTTTAAGCTTCTGTTTTTATCATTCATGACCGTAAGGTGTCTTTTTGTACAAAATCGATGATGCACTAAAACTTTGTTATTGACTTTTTTCCTCTATCTCGTACCATTTTAGAGATAATAACGCTAACTCCATCGTTTTCCACCAGGTGGCGTTGTGAGTGGTTTCATCCAGTAGCGCATAGTCACTTTACCATGCCTAGACACCACTCTTATGAAGATAGCTTCAGCCATTCGGTAGTTAAAAGGGTGGTAAGGGACTTTATTGGGCACCCTGTATAATCTACATCGGATGATTTTCAATCAGACAGATCAAGAAGGAATAATGGAACTATATTGCAAAATATTCTTAAAAATAAAATGTGCGATACCATTGACTCATTGACTGCATTAAAAATGTACCTTAGATGTCACTACACACATTTAATTTCGGTGCTCAATCTACGCCAACAGCAATGCCCTCCTGAATTGTAAAATGAATTTTAAGCTGCACTCGAACAAATTATTGGTTAAAATTCGAAGTCATATAATCTATCGATAAAAAAAGAAAATAAAGCTGATTTTCTTTCCGTACGAGACATGATGCCAGATTTGACGCTCTCTGGTTAAGAGCTAACATAATTCTCTTGCATTAATTAATTTGTATCTTTATAAGCAAATGTACAGACAGACTCCTCACAGTAGTTCAGCCTGTGATTATTATGAAAATGACAAATGATTCTGATATATGTTATCTATTATTATCCTAATTTAGTCATGAAGGAAACGAAATGAGAGTATTCAAGAATTCAGCTCTTTGGTATTCATTGTCTAAAGCCGGTCATTCACTTCAAGGATAGCCATGCCATTTGTCCTAAGCTCGGTTTATTTTCCATCCCTTTTATTCGAAAAATACAGGCACGCCATTCACTTGTATTTAAAAGGACGCTAACTCTGAACGAAGGTAGGGGTGGAGCGATCTTCTTTCCCTATCTACAGCTGCTTGTCAATCGCTCTTCGATTTTCCCCAGTCAGCAGATTTTAATTTATGTTACCCTCAAAGAGAAGTTTTAATCTACGGAAGGCATTGTTCTTTTCGCTAGCCTCTTTCAGGGTCCCTCCGAAGCGAGACTTTAAACTTCAGCGTTTTCGCTCCGGTTTCAGTCCAGACGGAATTCCAACCAGCACAAGCCATTTGGCTGATTTCCACAGATTTTGATGGCTTTTTCCTTATCGTGTTCTGTGAAGTGAATGGCCGGCTTAAGAGTAGTGCCCCAGGGTGATTTTCCTGAACACAGATAGCAACTTAACTTTTCCAAATACGCAGTTCAGAGTGACTAGCTGTAAACGAAAATGCAATAGTGTAGTCTTCCGTCAAGTAGCACATTGGGTCTAGTGTTTCGTCAAAAAGCACATTGGGTCTAGTCTTCCGTCAAAAAGCACATTGGGTCTATATTACAAAACTCTAAGAGCATCTGTTGGAGTCCAATGTGTATAAAAAAAAGAAATTACACATTTCTGTAAAGCTATGAGCAGTATAAAATATTTTTTAATGCAGCTAAAGCCATTTATAATTTGAATAGTCAAATTAGTTTAAGGATAAATATAGAAACATAATACATCATGTCGTTTTACTTACTATTTCTGAGTTTGGTTAAGGAGTAATTTGAAGTAACCAAGTACTCAAACGGCAAAACTTGACTAGTCATGACAAAAATGTCATAACAAATTTATAACAATAAAAATATTTCATGTTTTACCATTTTATAAAAATATTTTAAGTTTTATATCACGAACATAAATTTTTTTCCCGAAAGGTTAAATTTTTCTTGTGGCTATTTACTTATATGTTTTTATCTCTAGGCAAACAATTTAAAGCAAGATACTTAACGATTAAATGTCTTTTAAATCAACATTGTAACAGTTATTATCTTAAAATCGATACATTTTATTCTGTTAGTATGTAATTGTTATTAAAGTTTTAAAAATTGCGTACATTATTTGCAGATATTTTGCTTAAAAAATAATTCATAATTTTCTGTTATGAAATTGTTCGAAAGGAACTTGAGAACTCAAGGATATGAAAATTTCTCATTTTGGAAGGAAGAGTTTTTCTTAAACTCAGACATTTTCCTACAAAAAATGTAAGGCTTTTTAATTTTTCAAGCATTTTGGAGTGGATTTATTTTATCGAGTAGTATCTACTGTTAAGTATATACATTTTTTTAATTTAATTTCTCTTGCTTAATTTATTAAGCTTAAAATTCTTGGCGATCGCGTTTCAAAGAGAGATTGAAGAAATTTCGAAATAAAATCATGACAAGAAACTATGCTGCAAGATACAGATGAAATCGTGCTTCTGAGCAAGAACAATAATTCTTTTTGAATATATATATTTTTAAGTAAGAAAAATGATTGGTACACAAAACCTTTTCCTTCCACCTCAACTACTGTCCACAGCATAGATGAAAGTTTCTGTAGCCCTTGACTGAAATTTGACTAAATGTCAAAAAGTTATTGAAAATATTGTGTCAAATGCGCCATTTCTTATCTTTTAATCGTGGGGTCATTTTCCAGTTACAAAGCTTCTTGTGTAAAAGAAAACTGAAAATGTTTTAAAATGAAAGGGAAAGTTAATTCAGAAAAATCGGGGTACGCCATCTCTTTTCCCAACTACCAAAAATACAGAGGGTGTTCGCACATTTTTAGATCGAAGTTTGTGGTATTTTAAGAACTATTTTACATACATTTTTATGTTTGAAATGTTCAGTTTGATAGCCAGCTTTCTTAACTATCTTCCTACATCCAAACTTCCATGACAATAATGATTTTTGTGGTATCGGTGGAGGTAATTTGTTCCATTTATCTTGAACAACTTTCGAAAGTCCAGAAAAGATGGTAGGTCGGCGTTTGTATAATGCGGTTTTTAAAAGTCCAAAATCTCAAAAACTCATGGGTGGTACAGAACTATTTACCAGGAATGTCAGTGAAGGTTACAATCTTAATACAACTTCTTGTTCTATTTATTCTAGGAAATTAACAGTGGATTGTAATATGCGGCTGCTTGCTTTGTTTTAGTGAAGTTCTACTGATTGATGACATTGTGGTTAAAGATACCTTAGTTCATATTTGAAGGTTGTAGATAAAATATGCTCCTGATAGCATGTGGAGTTGATCTTAACATTTTTATACAGTCTCTTTACTTTTATTTTACCATTATGTGAAAAATCAGCATTAATCATAATCTCCTTTGGAAAACTTTCTTTAGATTCTTTGAATCATGTTTTAAGATTTTTTCTCTCTTTTGATGATAATAAGTTGAATTTGTTTTCTTCTAGTCATTTATATAGACTCAAGCGTTATCTTTTCCTACAACATTTTATCCATTTTTGTCCGGATAAATGCTTTTCATAAAGAATTCTGTAGCCTGTTCTGGGTTCAGCGATATGACGCGGAGAAAGTCGATGGAAATTGAATTTTTTTGACTTTTTAGGATTCAAATCAGCGCTAATAATTTTGTCTACTGTTGACACTGAGAATTTTAATGATTTTGGAACAAATATTTGACTTGGAGGATTTTCTTTTAACATTAAAGATCTCACTTTTAAATAATCGAAGAACTGCATTTTGCCCTTGGATACGTATTTGGAACTATTTTTACACTTGATACCAAACTTGGACGGCTTTTTCCTTTCTTATTAAATATGTGGCTTTAGATATAAACAAGTAATATAAAAAAATTTTAAAGTCAATTCCTACTTAAGTGATTCGAGATATAATGAAAAATGTATGCGCATGTGCAAAGATATGGCTGAAATATGGGGGTGCTTCGATGATCCCATGAGCCAACCATATATCCAAGAACCAAGTCTGTAATGTTAATAGTTTTCGAGATATAATGAAAAATGTACTGCGCATGCGCAAAGATATGGCTAAAATATGGGGGTGCCTCGATGATCCCATGGGCCATCCATATACCCAAGAACCAAGTCTGTGATTTTAATAGTTTTCGAGATATAATGAGAAACGTACTGCGCATGCGTCATGCAAAATATGAAATGACAGACAGCCAGACACACAAGAAAGAGAATTAATGTTGCATTGTCATCTAGTTCTGAGCTATGTTTAAAGTTTCAAGTCTCCAGCTCATCGGGAAGTTAGTTTAAAATCGATTGCAAAATTTGAACAAGATATATAAATAAATATATATATATATAGGGAGAGTGTGAACTAATAGTAGGAATTGAAAAAAAACCATATCTTTCACAGCGTCTTTAAGTAACTAAATAAGATTAACTCTCTTTGGAAAGAGCAAAAACGTAACCTTCCATCTCTTCTTTAAAAGCGCCATTTTGCATGTAAACAAAAATTTTATGTTGAAAATGATGACTTATAGTTTCAAAAATGTAATTGTTGTGAAAATAAATTTTTCCCAGCAAACGAATTTTCTCTACAAAGAAACGAAATCGTTCTAAAAATGTGCGAACACCCTCTGTATATTTTCAGAAGTTTTGCTCTTTGGGGAAGACGAAATCTACCCCTCATAAAAGGGACGAAAGAGTAGGAGTTCGACACGATGCATAAGAAAACAACGCGCCTAAAAATGAAAAAATACTCAGCACTTTCAAAAAGTGGCTGGTGTCTTTTAAAAGAAACTTCGTTCTTTTTCAAGTTCTTCCATTCTTCCATCTTTTTCAGAGAGAAATCGCATTGCAGAATGATATTTAGCTTCAAAAATTGCAAACTAAAGGAAAAGTGTCTTTGCAAATAGCGTGATAAAAAGTTTTCTGTAGAAAATGCAGCGACAAGCAACTTAAAATTTTTGTGAGTAAACAAAAGTTAGCTCGAGGTAAACTTGGCTGCAAGTAAGTGCTTCAAAACACTTTGAAAAGTTTCTGGGAACATTAGAGTTGAGTGTTTATTACTTTAAGAATATCTTTACCCCTCAGTCGCAACTTCGTTATACACTAATTGAAAGAAGTATCTCTTGTTATACTGCTTTCTGTCAATTTGTAGGAAACTATTTTGAATTCTGTTTCAAATTCTGACAAGAACAATTTTCCGGATAGATTTCTTGAACAAAGTATTCTCTTGTCTTATTTTTTTATTCAAATAGCGAGAAAAGGTGTAACTGAAAGAATTTTAGATTTAAATACTTTTTTAAAGCTCACGCTAACAGAAAGAACAAAATGGAATGCAATCTTATATGAATGATTAAGATTGATTTTATTTAAGCCTAAGAAAATTCGATTTTTCGAGTCAAGTCCTCCAAACAGAAAGCGGACGAAGAAAAAAACAGGAACATTGAGAAAGTCGTTGTGTGGTTTGAAATCTTTCATAAATCTATGTCGACTGCATACTGATAAGACACGGCATAGAATCGGTTGTTTTTTTGTTTCATGCAAGTGCACATAGTTGTACTGATATCTGAAATTAATCGCTTAAGGCATGTCCCGAATTAACTCGTCCCAAATACTGTAGATTACAAAATACCTCGGTCCTTAAGTGGTTAAAGTAACAAACTAGAAAGATGTGATATATCGAAATTGACTTGGTGAAAAGAAATCTTTTGACGTATCCCCTATAAAATAAGACTGTTAGCAGTAGCGCAAAGAAAACAGTTACAGGATATATGTTTTTCCTCTGTACAACGAGATTACAAGCGAAGAATAAGTCCCTCATCAGATCCCCCGAAGAATTTCCTAAATAAAGATAATGGGCAACTCATAGCTTTAGAAGGCAATTAACTGACCTTCATACTACAATTATGGTTGTTATTTACAATTTGAAGCCTCAAGCCCTATTCTTATTAGAGTGATTTTTTAAAACTCTTAAACCATCCCGGATGAAAATTACAGCAGTCCAATGCCTCATACAAAGCCGCTCTGTAGAATATAGTTTCAGACAAACCATATTGCCTTCCTATTTCAATAATATCTTCTTCCTTCAGAAAATTCTCAAATAGTCGCTCTCTTGTGCTTTGCATTTGCAAAAAGAATGGTCTCTCCAATATCACCCTGTCAACAGAAAACAACAACATAAAAATAAATAAGAACAAAAACACAAAAAAGAAATATAAAAATAACAAAGGAATAAGTTATGGAAAGAAAATCATGGAATATTGCTCGTCAGGGGGAGGAAACTCCCAATGATGTTCAAAATGGTGTTTTTTCTGTGTAGCAGACAACGAATTTAAGTTAAAACGCTATTTATATGGTGTTTTTGATGGTATAATGACATTTATGTAACATTAATTCGTAGGCTTGTATGTAGAAAAAATACCATTTTGATAAAAATTCTGAAATAAATGAAAT
>BGPR01004420.1:99060-112656 GCA_013235015.1 Araneus ventricosus | reverse complement strand
TTTTTCTCCCTTAACTGTGTGTAAACCTTCAATCAAATAAAAAAAAAATGAAAACTGTTCTCAGATGTAACTTGGACACCTTACTTTTCTACTTAAAAGTAAGATTAATATTTTTATAGCCTAAAAAGATAGGAAGTTTTCAGGGTTATAGTGGTCTAGAGGTAACATCTTGGCTTCAAAAGCATAAGATTCCATGTTTAAAATCCAATTTTCTCAAAGCATGTTAAATTTGATGTTGTGGCCAAATGTTCTCGTGCTGTTGTGGCATGGAATTTTGGAGAGCAGTTTTTTGGTTCAGCTGTTGTCTTTGTTGTCTCGCTATGGTTTAAAATTATGAAGTTAAAAGTACCCAAAATAGCTCTTATAACCAAAATATTAGCATCCCATTTTGAAGCAATATAGCTTCAAAATGGGATGTTAATATTGCTAATCTATGATGTATGAAGTTTCCCAAAATTTTATAGATATTATTTTAATTATTGTATATAAACTTACTATGTGTTATAAAGTTTGTCTGATGTTGAATTTATCCTGCCTTTTTACCTTTAAATTCCAAGTGTACATTATTTAAAAACAAAAATAATTTCATTATTTTGAAATACTTGATTGTCAAACAACAATAGGATGAACTGATTAAGGACCTTTTAGTTAATGTTTTTCAAGAATTAATATAAGCATTTCAGTATATGATGTCATCTCTGTGCTTTTTTATGACAGTGTAACAAAAATTGAGCCTATAAAGCTAATGTTCAATTTCATGTAATTATTGTATTTTGATAAAATTAAAGAGGTATACTTACAGTTTTAAGCATATATAATATGCTAAACATTTCATTGTCCAGCAGATTTCCATAATATCACTTAAATTAACTATGTTGTTAGTCATTATTATTTAATGAAGAATGCGTTATAAACTTTGCTCCAAAAAATTAGAAACAAATTATACTCCAGTTTTACGTTTAATTATATCTGCATTGCTAAATTAATGCAGTGAAGAACAATATAATAAAATCTCCATTTGACTAGATGTTCCAATGGTATCTGGTGGAATTTTAATAAGAGTCAATTACTAAAGAGAAATTACCTTTTAAATTTTAAAATCTCATTTTGATTCAAGGACAGTATCTAAATATTTTGTTCGAAATTTGTTTGTGTGAACTTTCTGTATATTAAAAAACATATAAATGTATATTAAAAAAATTTAAAATTGAAAAAAACTCTATTTTCATACCAGTAAACATACAATACTTTTAGAAATCATTTAATATATGAAAAAATAAGCAGTTTTGTATTTTTAAATGAATGAAAGTGGAATAAAATGGCAATGTTCTAATTTGCATTCATGATTGTAGATATACATTATTCTGATATTCAAGTACTTCTGAGTTCTTTTTTTTTTGATATAGTATTACAGCAGTTAAAATTTATGTGAAAGTAATTTTAAAATTTTATCACACACACAAAAAAAGAACATTCACAAACTTTCTAGTAACAATGATGACCCTTGAGCTTTTTTTCTTATTGCAGTAATTTTTAAACATTGTTTGGTATCATTAATATATATTTTTAGAATCATCCCATAAAAGACAGTTGCTTTAGTTTCAGTTTTATCTTGTTATACTAATACAGTTCTGAATGTTAATAAAACTTATGTTGTTAATGTTTTCCCACAGGCATATGTACATAAATGTGTCATGGAAGAACTTAAGAGAATAATTGAAGACTCTGAAATAATGAAGGAGGACGACAATTTGTGGCCTCAACCTGATCGTGTTGGTCGTCAAGTAAGATTTTTTTCTCTCTCGCCTTTTAGTGGATTGAAAACCTTTTGCTGGTATAATTGTTCTTTATGGTTAATATCAGAAAACTTGAGAAAATGTAATGCAACTAGGGAATTTCTTATTTAAGTTTCGAGAATTTTTTTTTAAAATACAACTTTTAGTGGCCAAATATTGAATCTTAAAAGTTGTGTTAAAAAAAATGACAATCTTTTATTATGCTAATGAAATAATAAAGCTTGTTATTATATGCAGATTTAGTGGGCAATTTCATGTTTTGAATTTTGAGATGCAGATTGTGGTTTCATTTATTATCAGATAAATACTCGTTTGGAAAAACACTTTACGACGGGGCTTCTTAAAATGAGGGTTTGTGAAAACTTCAACCATGCATTCTGCTTTCAGGTGTTTCAACACTTATGAGTAAGTTTTAAAAATCACCTAGATAAATTAAGATTTCAGTGCAATTTTTATGAAAAATTTTGAATCAAATTTTGCTTTTATCATTAATTCAAGCCTCCACTTCGTTTTTGTGTCTGATTTTGGGGTTGTAAAAATTAGCTGTGTATAAGATGATAACATTGTCAAATGGTTCACTTTCCATGTTTATAAAATATGATACCTAGCTCAATTTAGCGAAAATTGTCGGTTAATCCATTCTGGTTTTCAATGCCTTATTTTTAATATAAATTTTTTCTTAATTCATCAATTTTGATTATTATTTAGTACATATATGATGAATAATATCTTTGTGCTGAAGATATTTTTATAACCCTTTAAAGACCAAGCCCATATTATCGTGCGGGTTAGACATTAGCTTATATTTTGCTTCCTGGTTTAGTTGTATGCAGTAAATGTTGGAAGAAATGATTTTTCTTATTTCCAGAATATCTATTTTTGTCGTTAGATGGCAGATACCGTTCATTTTTGAGTTGTAGTCAGTATTTAATCCACTGGTTACAAAAATACATCCAGTCTTAAAGGAATAAGAAAAACAAATTTCAGCTAAATTTAGTAGCAACTAAAAATTTTGATAAACTCCTTTAGTCTCTTTATCAAGAATTCTTTGTATGTCATCATGTTTGTGATATAATTTACATAAACACTTATTTCTGTTTATTAGTTATGGATGTAACTTCATGAATTTTATTTAATATTTCTTGTAGGAACTTGAGATTGTGATGGGAGATGAACATGTTTCTTTTACAACTTCAAAAATAGGATCATTAGTTGATGTAAATCAGAGCAAGTAAGTTTTTGTCTAATCTAGTTTAGTATGCTAAGATCTTGATTATTTTCTTTTCCAAAGACACTTAAAATGTTCAAGAACATGAAAAGATATTAGAAGGAAATTTTCCTTTGTACAATTTAATGAAAAAAATTAAAAAGTGTCTGCAAACATATGGGGTTTATGAATGGCTTCCTCTTAATTCTTATAGTGAAATTGGAATTTTGTTCCTTCATCCTCTTGGGACATGTGTCTATATCAATTTTGGGATTGGAGGGTTGCCAGTTTAAGAACCAGTTTCACTAGTGATTTGCTGTGTATGGAGGTCTGGTGGAGATTAAATTTATTGTGAGTCTTAACCATACTTCCTGAGTCAGATGTCATCTAGACCATGGTTCAAAAGTATGAGATCCATCCCAAAACAGCCTCTTGTTACTTGGCTCATCTTGTTTTCAGTTCACAATTTACATTTCATTATCTTACTGTATTTATAAGTAAGCAGTTCTTAAATTTAGGTTACTAGTAAATGAGAAAAATATTTATTCATTTTACATCAAAAAAATATTTTAAAATCTAAAATAGTTTTGTTTGTAGTGAGACATTCCTATGACATTAATTTATTCATTATACTTTTGTACATGTCTTCAATATTATCATAGCTTTTATAAATTACTGGCAATTAACTTACATGTATGTTTTTGATTTTCATCAGTGGCGAATCCAGGATTTGGGTCGGGGGGGCTAAGGTTTAAAAAGTTTTGTATGTCAAATCTTACGGCTTATGTAAACCAAAACACTTTAACTTTACAGACTTTTCTCACCTGACAATAAGTACCATACAGAACACTACAATACTTTCGATAATTTAACAAAAAACACAATGAAATAACTAGCAAAAACATTTTTTTGGACGCGTCAATGCTGTAAATACGAGTGGAATGACTACAAAAGTGGGAAAATTTTCGAGCCTGTCAAAAGCCAGGAAGAAATGTTTTCACTTTTTTGGGAGATTAAGAAGAAACAGCTGTAGTGATTTTAAATAAAGAATTCTGGTCTAGCTCGTGGGGGAGGGGAGAGGCTGCAACTCGATAGCCCCCCTAGATTCGCCACTGATTTTCATTCGGAATAGTAATCTTGTGAGTAGATTACTCTAAAAACTCTTGAAATTTAGAAATTTTCTTTTAAACAGGAGCACCTTTTTAAAACCAGTAAAAAAATTTCTTTAGATTTTTTTTTTCATTTTTGGTATTTACTTATAAAATTCTTGAATAATTTAAATAGTATACTTTTTTAATCAATAATATTAATTCAAAATCCTGTTTCTAAAAATGCATGTTTGATTTTGCAAATAACCCATTATATGCTAAAACTCTATTATTTCACTTCAAGGGAAAAAAAAAAAAAAAAACCTTAATATGATAACATGAATGAATTATGAAAAAAAAAACTATTTATGAATTTTTTAATTAATTCTAATTAAAAGTTAATAAATCAGTTTATCTTTTTAATTGGAAAAATGATTTTTATTAGATTTGTACCTTTTACAGCAGTCAACATTCAGAGTTAAAAATTGCACTGCTTATTTTTTTTAATAAAAAAAACAAGCGTCCCCAAAAGGGACAATCAAAGATAATGGGTTAAAATTTGTCTAACAATGTCCTATGTAAATTTTAAAATTTCTTCAATAATACTACTGTTAGAATCAACTAGGAGAGAGCATAATTTTTTTTTATCTAACACCATTGAAATTGATTTTGTTTTAATGATACCATTAAAATAAACATACTTACAACTTGCTTATATGTATTTATTTTCCTTGGTTTTTCTTTTTAGAGATCAAGATGGTTTGCGATGTTTCTATTATCTTGTTCAAGATCTGAAATGTCTTGTATTTTCTCTTATTGGACTTCATTTCAAGATCAAACCTATATAAATTGTATTTTTCTGTATCATCAACTCATCATAATTCATTCTTCCCAATAAACTGATCATAGAGCACTTGTGTATTTACTATCTATGAATGTTTTATTGTAAATAAAAGAACAATATTAAAGTTGCAGTAAACTTAACTTGTTCATAATGATTGAAAAATAATTTAATACCGTGAAAAAATACTAGTGTATTTAATAAGCACTAGATGAACAAACCATTTTGTATGTGATAATGAAGTAAGAATTTTGCATGTTTGTCTATATAATGACACATATCTTACTGTTTTTTAAAAAATAAAGAGCGTCTTGCAAAATATTGTCAGTATCAATTCATCATTGCTAATTTTTTTTCTTTTCATATGCTGCAAATATTGTCAACTGTTTCAACATACTAATTCTTATTAAAATGACATAGATGTATTTGCTATGAAAAAAAGGTCTTAAACTGGTGCATTCTGAAATTTCTAAAGTTCCTCTCAGTTTTAGCCTCCACTGTTGTGAATTTGGTATTTTATACAAAATTATCCCTCTCCCTCCTTATTTAGGACAATCTAAAAAAACAACTTTCCCATGGTAGGCACTTATCAATCATTATTTTAGCTATGGTGAGTTATTACAAAATTTGATATGCTGCATATAATGAACCTAGGGTTGCATTTTTACCCCTTAATTTATGTCATCCTAATTTGAATAAGAGCAAACATAGCCTTTGGAAGATAAAAAAAAACTAATTTAGGAGTTTTAGACTTAAAATTATGGAAGTCTTGATTTTTGTATCAGTTTTGACTTACTAATTTTGTTATGATAAACTTTTTGTGAAATTTTTTGAGGGGGAAAGGTCTAAAATGCAGTATACAGCAAATGTAAAAAAGAAAATTCTTATTCACAGATGACCATATGAAATCAAGTTTAAAAATAAGAAGAGTTTGCAAGAAGGAACTGTTATTGATTTTTGCAGCGATTACATATAATTTCTTTAAGTAATGATGTATTATTTATATAATAATTAGATATGGCAGTTATGTATTCATTTATATGTTTTATCCAAATTTTAAAAAATAATTAAATGGGCAGCAACAAGTGCTATTGTGTATGGAAACAATTAAGGGAACTGCATTCAAGTTTGGTTAATATTTGAGATGGAAATTCATCAAATAAATGAATTTGATTTCAGTTGTCAGGAAAACGCTGAAATCATTTTCTAAACTTTTAATCAGTAGTAACTGCTTACCATAATGCTATATCTGAATCCTGGTTTTTGAGCTTTGCAATGTTATGGACATAAAATATTTGAACACTTTGTAAACCAGTTCAAACACAAATTGCATCATAACTGGAAAATGGACATAAGTATTTGAGCAGTAAGTCATCAGGGTTCCCACGGTCCTTGAAATTTTTTTGATGAAATTAGGTCCTTGAAATTTTTAAGGGACCGCTGATAATCTCCACCCCCATTTTCTCCTCAACATGAAATATGAAGGTCACCGAAAATACTCCGGGAATGCACTTGTGTTTCTCCTTGCCGCTTATCACCCTCTACAGAGTAAAATAGTTCAAGAGGGGTCATCCGTGACCTTCGGAATCCCTCAGTGTTTCCAAACAAACAGTACTCTCTTGTAAGTGGGGCTTTAACCCTCTGATTCGTAGGATACTCTGAGCACCCTGCCCCCCCACCCCTCAAAAACCACAATGAGAGCTGACAATCTTAAGGGGTTTTATTTGAAAGAAATTGATTCGGGGTTGAAATGCTAATGTCCAGTTTTGAGGATTACAATGAATTTATGTTCGAACTTTCCCCAACAGTTCTAGGAAACATCCCTTTCCCCCAAGGTGGAAATTTTTACAGAGAGAGTGGGACGTTCTCGAACCGTAGGTTGGTTGCACATCACGCTTCGGACCTTTCAGTATGGAGAGTTCATTTCGCTGCTTAGACTTGAAACTTATATCTAGGTGGGGGTTAAATGTCAGTGACTTATTTTTATTTATTTCAACTGTTTAAAATTTTAATCAATCGTGTATTGATAGCTACTTTTGATTATTGTCTCTTCAGAAGGTCAAAAATAAAATTAATTTTGATTTAAAAATTTAGTTTTTATTCTGTATGAATCAGTGTGATTAAATTACTAAAATGGCAAGGCTTAATCTTAAAAGCTTTAATATATATAAAGATTTATAAAAGATCTGTTCCAAAAAGCATAAAATAGTTATTAATTGTGAATTTCTGTAGTGTTCAATTGAGAATGACTTATGGATATGCAAGATAAAATCAAAAATCGTATCTAATTTATCTCAATATATTTAAAGTTTTCAGTTAAGTTTCTATTGTTATTCATTATTGCTTCTACACTGTCTCTTGTCCTATTGACATCAAATATAAAAAAAAAAAAAAAAAATCATAGTCATTTTTTTTGAAATTTTTTTGACTTATTTTTATTATTATTTTTTATATTTTAATTTGTAGTTCGATTCCTGTAAAATCAGAAGAACTGAAATATCAAGTGTATAGACACGTTTTACAATTTTTCAAGTGAAAAATTCAGTTACGTACAATTTCTACAATAGGCAATTTTATGGTCCTTGAATTTTCCGTAGAAGGTCCTTGAATTTTTTCTTCAATAAGAGTGGGAACCCTGGTCATTGATGTGTTGGATTTAATATTTAAGCAAAAGCAATGCTTATTAAATGTATTCATCTTTCATTAGAAATACAAAACACCATTTTACTCGGAAGGGTAAAATTTTTATTACCAACTCAATAATTGTAATAGTTAAAAGAAAAGCAATACCATCACAACTATTGGACGTTGTTAAATAATACAAACTGGTTCACAATTTTTACTAATAAATTGCTTAAAACAGCAATACTCAACCTAACAATATTTAAGACAAATGATCTAACACTTTTCAAACCTCTAAATAAAAATGATACATTTTTCCAGTAAGTAGACCCGTAAATTTTTAAAAAAAACTTTATCACAGACAAGTTTATATCATCCATTATAAAAGCTAGCATTTTCCTTTATAGCACTTCAGATCCTATCAACAAAGTACATTATGTTATATAATACTAGTTTAAAGATATATGATTTGTCCCAATGAAAATGAGAACTTAGTAAGCATTACTGTTCAAATTATTTTGCACAAACAAAAAAATTCGTAGGAAGCATTATAATAATGTTTGTACTGGGCTGGCAACGTATAATCATGGTACTAACACCAATTTGTTAAGAACCATGCAAATTTTGTTGTCAGGTGGTATGAATGGAGCATAAATTTTTAGTTGCATGAAATATGGAGTTTGTTTGGTGCTGGTGTTTGGAAAGAAAATGAAATAAGATCTTAAAATCTACTCAAGCTTTCTAAGTATCTTATTGATTAGGTCCTATACTATGTTATTATTTACTGTGTTATGACTATTTCTTTGGTACAAGGATAAATTCTTAACATTTTCTAGTTTACTTGAAGAGGCCAGGGTTTGGAACAGATACATGCTTTTTGCCGACAGCATACCGAGTCATATTTCCATTACTTGAGCAATATATTGTGGGTTCTAGACTTAAAACACTCCACAACTATGCCATATAAGGGGGTGGGGTGCCACTATTTCGAAAATCTAGGAAACTGCCACAAGTTAAAAGTGCGACATGATCAGTGTGATATACATATATTCATGCAAACGTGTATTTTCAAAAATTTTGTCAGCAAATTAAAAAAAGGCTTGTTTAGTTTTTAGAATAAAAATTATTAAAATTTATGTTTCATTGTATCATTTCTTAAAATTGCTTACCTTTTTTTTGGCTTCTCAACATTAAAAAAAAAACCAGCTTGTTTTTTCTGGAGAGGTTAGTGTTTAATTTCTGAAAATTGCTACTTATATTTTTTCTTTCGTAACATTCGAATGTTCAGTTTTATTAGAAAGACATTTTGAGGTAGACAGTGTCCTTTCATTTTAGGATTTAAGTACAGAGTTGCAAGAAATAAGTTTCCCACTTCAGAGGGCTCTAGAATGTGTTCTAAATAAAAAAATGCATTCTAGATAAAATTTGAACTACAGATAATTGAAGTGCTTGACATTTATTAAAGAAAAAGTATTAGTACCAAAATTCACCAATAGATGGCACTATAACACAAATGGTATTTATTTGCATATATGGAAAATGTGAAACATCATTTGCATTACAGTGCATGCCTATTAGCATTATTCTTTGAATAAGAAGACGGTGGACTCTGCACGAGTTACTTCTCTGCACATCATGCCGACATTGCAAGAAAAAGAACTACTGGTGAAATTGTTGTACCCGAACCAGCAGAACTCCGTTGGAGCTGTAGAAGAATTCCGTCGTACGAAGCAGATATGAAGAGGTCTAATGTCTCCATGTGCCCTACGCAAGATGATACAGAAATTTGAAACAACTGAGCATTCTTCCAGGTAGGGGACGAAAGCAAATCCCGTCTTCTAGTCTTGAAGATGTGGCTACGGCAGTAGTTGAAGCCAGCAGCCAGTCGCCGTATGGTAGTGCGAGTGTGCCAGTTGTTTCCCATGTATTGGATATGCCATGTTCCACTGTACAAAAAATCTTACGGCAGATTTTGAATTTTTATCCCCACAAAATCAAGCCTGTGCACCTATTGCAATACGGGTACTCAGAGGTTCGTACAACTTTTGCACTTAAGTTCCTTGCTCGAATGGTGGTTAACGTCACTTGACCATGGAACATTCTGTGGAGTGGCGAAGCCCACTTTCACCTCAATGGGCACGTTAACACCCATAATTGTCGAATTTGGGCAGCGGAAAACCCTAATCCAGGAACAACCCTTGCATCCTGACAAAGTTCCAGTATTGTGTGGTTTTACGGCTGCCTTTATCATTGGATCATATTTTTTTGAAGAGATAACTGCAAATGGAATCCAAACCTGTTCCGTTGTAGGACAACAGTATACCGTGATATGCTCAGTAATTTTGTAATCCCACAGTGTGGATAACTTCAGGATATCATTTTCGCGCAGGATGGTGAACCTCCTCACATTGGTCGTCGTGTAAAATGATTGCTAAGACAGCATTTCACAAATGATCAGCCATCATTTTCCAATAGCATGAACTTCTTGTTCATCAGATATCACCCCCTGCTACTTTTGATTGTGGGATTTCCTGAAGGACAATATCTACCGTAAAAGGCCAGCATCTCTGCCAGATCTGAAGGACAGCATTCGGAGCCACATTCTTGATATTCCGGCAGACTCACTCCAGTCAGCTGTGGAAAATATGGTTCTGCAATTAGAGCACATTGTTGAACATGAAGGGGGACATATTGAGCAGTTTTAATGTTACTTTTTTATATTATTTAACATTTATAAAGTGCTGTGTATTAGAGCACCACCTATCAGCGTTTTTTTTACTAATATTTTTTCTTTAATAAATGCCATGCGCATCATTTGAATTATCTGTAGTTCAAATTTTATCTCATTTGGACTAATAGAACACATTCTAGAGCCCTCTGAAGTGGGAAACTTATATCTTGCTAACCCTGTATTATATGTGAAACTGAAGTATGCATATTAGCATGTGTTACAGATGAAGAACTGCTAGTAGAAAGATAAGTGCGCATGTAATGTGAAGCAATGTGGGTAAAATGTCAGCTATTCAATAAATCATCTTTAAGGCACAAACAATATTTTTGAGAGGGATTTTCTGCCCTAAAAACGTCATATGCATTTTTGTTTAACAGGAATAAATATTTGACGACCTGCACAAGTGTTCAAGGATATATTACATTCTATTGTCATAACATCATCCTTTTAATTGATATTATATACTCTAAAACTAAAATTTGAGAAATATAATGATCCTACATTTAACTTGTCCAGAGATTACTGGTTTGAGCCAGAGTGACTAGTTTCAAAAGAGTGGGCTCTTGTTGTCAGCTATAAAAAAAACAAACAAAACCCCTGCATAGCGATATTTCACGCAACAAGCCTAACCACCGCTGGATAATATGACCAGAAAAGGGCCATTAACTGTTTCCACTCTACTTAATATAGCAACCTGGAAACTAAAACTTGGCTACTTATAACATGTCTTTTCACACTTATAATTCAGGTAAACTGCAAGTTAAGCATGCAAAATGGAAATGCAATCTACGCATGGAAAACTCTAATCTATTCTGAGCTAAGCCTCATTTCATTAGGACAATTCATATATTTAGAGATTCCCGATTTTATTAAGCAATAAATATGCCTAAAATCAGTTTTCAGGTAAAATAACCTTCGTGCCGGCCCAAAATTTTAAAAGCATTTATTTGTGCAACACCAAATGCCTCCTGAGATTCTGTTTAGTAGTAAACCCAAAGGAACATACAGGACATTTGTAAGGCCTTTCCCCAGAATGAACAAGTTGATGATTCTTGAAGCTAGTAGTCCTGTCCGTTGAATAATAACAAAATGAGCATTTGTAACGGCCAACTGGTTTGTCCTTGATCTCTTTCTGATACAAAAGAGCAGCAGAAAAGGAATTCAAATTCAGATGATAATTTCCCAACAGTCTTGGTTTACCTGTAAAAAAAATAAAAATAAGTGAAGTATTAATTTGTACATGAAACTGCATTTCATAAATAAAGAAGAAAGAATTTGTTTACAGCAGTCATAAATACAATAGGATAATTCAGGAAATTGTCAATGAAACGGTCCAATTTCTTTTTGTTTGAAAAAGTATGAATGAAAAAAAAAATTATGTATATTTAATTTACAAAAAAAAAAGCAATTATTTAATTTTTGGGATTATCAAAAACAAAAATATTCAACAAAATGGCAAACAATTGAGACCTAATAATAATCTTTCTAATACTACTCTTATGTTCAAGAATTGCACCGTATTATAAGTTATATTCCTGTCCGATAAAAAAATTAAGCATAATCAAGGTAAAATTAAAACTAATAAAATTATCTACATTAAAGTTTAATTTACAATGCAGTCAAGCAGTTCAGATACATACAGATCTGAAGATATTGGAAAAAATTAATAGTAAATAAAATTAAAAATTACAATAACTTTTAAAGTACAAATTTTACTGAAATAGGAAGCACATTAAGAAAACATTAACTAGAAAATACACACATAATTTTAATTTATACACTAATTCTTTTTCAAATTTAACAATACTTTTCAAGCAGTTGCATGATAGGGCAAACTTGCAATACAATGCTAAAGTTAAAAAATATATATATAATAATAAATAAACCAAAGAAAACAACAGGAAAAAAAAGGTTTGGATAAAAATGAAATAAAAATAAACCTGACAGGCTAAATTTAGTAATCATATAGCAAAATGAAACACACATATTAATATAAAATTTTATATAATTTGATCACATCAACAGTACTACATTTCATTGTAAATATATGTAAATGCAACTTCAACATAGATGAATTTCTTGATTCATTATGATTTCCAGAGATATTCTTGAGTAAATCAGGCACGTCTTCTTCTACCCTAAATGAGAGTAAAACAATAAATAAATTATTTTACAATTAGTGATTTATTAATAAATGTAGATAAATTTGTAATAAGTAATTTTTTTACATATTTAAGCTATTTTAAATGCACAAACTACTATGATAAAGAATATAAATGATAATTTTCTAAAATTGTATAATGGACCATCTGTAGCATTTAAAGCAGTTTGTATTAGTTATGGAAAAAATTTTGAACATCATTGCAAATAAATATCTTATCATAAAGCACAATGTAGCACTTGGTTCATAATTCCAGACACAGAAGTTCCTAGCTATTTTAATAAATCTTTTAATTTTAACTTCTGAAAGTGGAAACAATTATAGAAAAAATTTATAAGGATAAACTAATATTTACTTTCACTAAAATAATCAAATATTCCAACTTTATTCATACAACCAAATGAAAAGAAAATCTAAAAACAACAATTATTTAATAACTTAATATTGAATTTTAAGAAATTAATAAGTGTTAAATAAAAAAAAAGTGGAATAAAGCAAAGTTCGTAGTACACTGAAAGATTAAAAATGGTAAAAGGTGACAGTAAATAGCAAGGGGATAAAATCTTTTAATGGGAATATCAAAATTGAAAACCACTTCATACTAGATAAAACTTCTAAATAATAACAGAACCAAAACACTGATGAAAAGGTGTATTCTTTAAAAATAGATCGATTAGCAGATGGTATAAATTTCTATTGTTATTCTTTTCTAAAAAATATGGACATCTGCTCATTCTTGCCTCTACTAACTGGCACCCATATTTATATGTTTAGATAAGAAGCATCCAATATTTAACAAACAAGCTTTTTTTTTTAAATTTAAAACTTTTATTTTTTTATTATTTGAAAAATTTATAACTCGGCATGAAAAAATTTATTTCTAAATTAAAACTCTCTGCTTAATCTATGGATATATATAATAAAATTCATATTCAGTACTAATTATGCAAAATAAATTAGTTCTTTTACTTTTTGTGGATATAAATTACAAAAAAGAAATAAGTATTTCTTTATTTGAACATATGAATTGGATATAACAATGCAGATATAAAAAGAGTAACAACTGGCAATGGCATGATTCACATCAGCAGTCACAGAATAAATGATAAAAATCTTGTACACTGTCAAGGATACAAAACTATACACAATT
>BGPR01004420.1:0-99050 GCA_013235015.1 Araneus ventricosus | reverse complement strand
GGAGTATCCTACAAAGGTCAACTGGTTTTACCCTGCAAAAGGAAAGCAAAATAAAGTCCGGAGGAGGTTGGGAGGGGAGGGACATGCAGCAAGCAAAGGAGAACTTCTACACTTTCTCTCTGCGGGAGAAAATTCCTACTGTGTGATAAATTGTAGAATTTTTTTTTGTTAAAAGAGCGGAAAAAAATGAGAAATCTAAAAAAAAAGATGGAAAACCGTGGAAGAATCACATACCTGGCTCCAGGTTATTCTGTCCAACAAAAAATGTCACATTTCTCCTTTATCGTGAGTCCTTTACTCAAAGAATTGTTTAGTTATGTCAGACCAAGTAAGGTTAGTCACAACAACAATAATAAAAAGTTTTAATTAGTCTTACAAAAGTTGCTTAAATTCTGAAAATCAGACACCAAAATATTAATTTTTTTTTATATATATACATTTTATATACAGAATTTAATTCACCCAACTTCACTCTTAATTTTCCCCAATAAATTACAGAAAAGACCATTCTTAATACGCCCTGGTTACAATGTTTTTACAATTACCAGAGAATTTCTCACCTTGATAATAGATGATATTTTAAACACTTTACAATGCCTACCTGCTTAATAGTGTTTTTAATATAGTAAACATATTTATGAGATTATCAAATATTTATTTTAACATTTATATTTAGTTCTCAGGTATTATTTAAAGTTAAGTTTTGACTTTTGCTTCCAATGTATCTTTTAATATTTAACCACATATTTAATTTCTTACCAGTTTAATCCATGTATTGATGCTAATTGTGATATTATCTAAACATGAAACAAAATGCCACCATTTCTTGGGAACAAACAAAACATCTCCTGGTTCCAAAGTAACTATATGTGGGTGAGCATTCTATGAATAAGAAACAGCAATTAATGAAAACAACCAAATTTTTATTTTTTGAATAGCTAGTATCTAAAAAGAAAAAAATTTTCAGGCAAAACTTCACCCATTTAAAACAGAAAAAGGGCAAGAAATACAGCTAAAGCTAGAATATTCATATGCAAAGAGAAGAAAAATTTAGATGGAAAAGGCAGCGATATTGTGTTAAAAAAGATCCACCTCTGAAATAAAGTAATTTCTGTAAAGGGATACCAAATGATTATTCTAGTGCTAGAATATTTAATCTACATAATAAACAATATACACAAATGGGACATAATGCTGTTTTCCCACACTTTTTAAATCCAATTTTTCTAAACCATTGTTTCCTAATTTCTGAACCATAATCCAGTATTAGACATTATCAAAAATTTGACTACAAAACTTTTATCAGAAAATTATCATTTTCTTTCTAAATATTCTTTTAAGTAAATATTTTACAGCACAAATATGTTACAGGGAATAATATTCATGAATGCCATGAAAATTCAACATTCCTCACTAAATAATTTAATTTTAGTTCAAAAAGCACAAGGAAGTGACCAGAACACAAGTTTCAAAATCATGGAATATTCATGGCTGATTTTAAATGTTCACACATTTAAATCTTCAAATCATTTGCAAGATGCTGTAATTTCTTAAAAATAAATATAGTTTAGTGCATAATACCAAATTTGATTACATCCTAAAATGAGCTAGATAGGAAAAGTTATCAGTGTTAATAGTAATATTTGAATAAATTGAATTAATTTTTTTTAAAAATCATATACAACTACTAGCACCTACAATTATATTAATATGGGTCTCTGTCCAAATTTTAAAATTAATAAACAGCTTTGGGTCCTAGCTAAAAACATAATCTGTAAAAAAAAAATAATAAAAATTTAAAATAAAGAAATAATAATTAACACATGGTGTTTCTAGCCTAAACACTGGTGTTTTCTCTTCAGGGTAGAGGAGTGAGGGACAGTTATAAAACTCTTATTAACATTTCTAGGTCTCACTGTACATTGTTATTAGTAACATGAGAAAATTATTAAAATTAGGGAAGTGTAAAAATAAGCCCATTCAGATAATTAGAAAATAATATTTTTTCCTATCGCATACTCTTTTACATGCAACATATTTCTGCAACCTGATAGCAAAGTCAGATGGCTTCAGATTTACACCTGCAACTTTTGCAAATTTTAAAGAAAAGCTTTATACTAGGAAAAGCAAATCACCAAGACTCAGCCCTGCCAGCATCTCAAAAATTAACAATGAATTAGAATTAACAAACATAGAATGAAATAAATTGCAGCATTTATCATATAAAGGAGAAATAACACTACCTTGAACAAGGGATGACGAGTGAAATCTGTGTTTAAAACATTTACACTGCTAAATACACTAGACTCTTCATAAGGTATTCTTGTAGGATACAAGAAAGAAGCATCGGTAGGAGGAAAAAGTATCCACTGCTTTCTGCAACAATAAAATTATATATATATATATATATATATTAAAGCAAAGCTTGACAATAAATTTATTAAAGAGCATTATTGTGTCCAGATTGCATGTTGCCAAATGAATTATGTATTACAGACTGATATGATTATTTAATTAGCATGATGTCTAATTTTGGAGCTACACAAAGGCTATTTTGGGATGGATCTCATAGTGCTCAGAGGAAAATGGCAGTACCCAAGTCAGAACCCATCTCCAAACTTCCACACCACATCACCAAGAGAACACTGAATCCTGAAGATTTAATATGCACTAGGTCTACATTCATTGTACATCTTTGGTGGAATCAAACTTGAACCACAATCCTCATTTTATTAATTTGGATATTGAACTTTTGCTGAAACCCATGAAAAAGCATGGATGTTAAAGAGAATACACTGAAAAGTAAAATTATATAAAGTACTTAGCAAATTTATTCTCTCTCTCTAATATATATATTGTTACAAAGCTATAAAGGCGTTTCCGCGAGATGCTAATCTTGGCGACAAACTTGGTGAGTTAGCAATAAAAGGACTTTTCTAGAATGACCTCGAACTTTCAACCTATTTCTACTGGTTTCATGAACTTTCTAGAGATTACGCCACTTCCTATGTAATGAAGTCACTTCCTGCTGAATAGTATAAAGGCAAGTTCTCAAGCCAAGAAGAGTCAGTTAGATTTTGATCAGCAAGCAAGCTGGTGAGCTGATAAGAAACCTTTGAGTGCTGTGTTGAGATTTATTGGTAATCTCTACTGTGAATTTTTACAAGTGCTGTTTTAATACTTGTGCTATGTTTCTTTTCCTAGAATATTTGTAAAATAAAGAGCTTTATTTTTTTAATCCTGCTTGTTGGATTGCATTCACGTACACCCACAAGACAATTTTGTTACAATATATATATTTGCATAGAAAGAATGGGTGCAAGTAACACTTCAATAAGTGACAAAACACAAAAAATAGTCACAAAAGGAAACAAAAATTGCTTACTTGCAGCAACTGCCAATTGCATGCTTTTTTTACATCAATATTTTGGAATAATTGCTTAACATAATTTCTACCAGTTTGGAAGTATTGATGGAGTGATTGGTGTGCAGTTTCCAAGATGCCAAGTAATGCCAGCACATGTCCATTGACAATGAATATTTGAGCAATAAGGTGAGCAACTGGAGTCTTGTAAAGAAGGGTTTCAGATGACCCCATAAAGAGCTTTGAGGCCAAGCCCTAAGATTGGACGATGAAGTAGTCCATCTTGGACAATCTATAATGGCCAAAAGAAGCATTTAGTGCTAAAATGGTCTGGCAACCCCTCATGCTGAAACCACAGCCCATTTGGAAGACAATGTATCACTGTTGGCGGATGCAATTTTGAGAAATTACTATAAACATTGCTGTAAGGCACTCGTCAACGATACTGTAGTTCAATATTTTATATTTCCTTTCATGGCAACTTTTTATGTTTCGTTCTCAATATATCAGTTTGCACCCATATATACCTACATAAGAAAAATGTTTATTACGGTGTGCTCTATCATCTCTTAAAGTTTGTTCCATGAATTCTGAACAATCTTGTATATGTATAAATAGAGATAAAATAAAATCAACAGCTTAAGGACATAACTCATTCTAAATACTTAAGAACCAAATTATTTTGAAACCTAAGCAGCTAAAAGGAACATACATTTTTATAGTAATTTTATTTAAATTAGATTTTGTTTAAATAACCCTTTTTTTTATTAAAGCTTTGATTGAAAAATAAAAATTGTTAATATATTGCTAGTTCTAAACAAGAGGTCCTTTTCTTATCAATTAATAATGATATAAAGCAACACAACGATACAATGCTTATTGCCATCATCATTTTCTTCATTAAAAAGTTAATATAAAAGCCTAAAATAACTTTATTCATATTTACCTGCCTGTAATTTGTGCAACAAGATTACATCCATAAGAATCAAAATGACAAGGGGTGTTAGCACCTTCACTTCCCAGCCAAAATGTACTTTCTTTACCAGTAACTTCAGGAAAACCAAATGCATCCCATTTCAAAGCCTAACTTAAGATTAACAAAAATTATTATTAAAATGCATGTTTGCTACTCATAAGAACAATCAAAGGTAAAAAGAAAAAAATGTACCTGAATATCTGAATCATTAGGAAATATAACATTCATATAATTGTAACTAGAGTAAGCCCAATATTCATCCTTCTTGTACTTTTTAAATGGGTTAGTAGAATTCAAAGCAGTATTTTCCATATTTTGCCAAGAAACAAAGTCTGAAATAGTAGCTTCTTCAAATGTATGTTGTGCTTCCCATGATACACCTTAAAAAAAAAAAAAATTACATTCTTTTAAAATATATTTGAATTCGTGTTTATGTTTATCGAAATATGAAGATCATTTTTAAAGTAATTGATTTATCAACCAACTGGTTATTTATATTTTCCAAGTTATAGCCCACAGCAGATATTTAATCTAGAACTGGAACATGGAATGTTACAACATACCTACAATAAAGAAGATCAACTATTTTTTATGAGAAATTACTTTTTTAGGAACATGATAGCTATCTATTAAGTCATGCACTAAAGAAGATATTAAAAGTAGCTAAAAATTTACTTATGCAAAGTAATTTATACTAACTGCAAAAAGTAGAAAGTTACACAGATGACATGATATTTCTAAACATGAAAGGAAAAATCAACAGGTCAAAGCTAAACATAAAAGTTATTTTTTTCAATTACCTTTATAGGATTTTGGAACTACACGAAAATCTAGCAGAGTATTGCCACATTTTTCAGTTAAATTGAAAGTTAACAATGGAATTGACCAAGAATTAATTTGATTCTTGAAAATAACTGGAACATCTAAGTGGTTCTTAATAGCTTCTCTTAATTCTGAGGGAGCAGGAAAATCTGCTTCCCTTTGATCAAGCATCTGTTGGAAAAAGAAAATATGTACACATCTATTATAAATATAGAATCAGAAATGTCCTTTTTCTGAACTGCATTTATGAGCATTATTAGCTTATAAAAATAAGTTATATTAACATCCCATTTTGAAGCAACACGAGGGCTATTTCAAGATGAACCTCATAATTTTGAGTCTCGATCAGATGACGAGTTTGATATCCGAGCTGGCACCACCTCTCCAAACTTCGACACCACAACAGCAGCTTATAAAAATAAGAGGAAAATAATTAATGCCTGAAAGTACTGCAATATTGAAAAGTAGTTAATTAATGGAGAAAAAACTCGCATGGATTATAATTTGATAGTCCAGGATACTAATTTTTTTTTTTATAAAAATAAATAAAACACTCCTTTATAAAAGATCTTAGAATTTTTTTTTTCACTTTTCCTTTCATTTTGCCTACCTCCAACATAACTTCTTTGTGGGTAAGTTTTCCAAATTTATTTTTACCAGGAGTTTTACCGAGTTAATACCAAACTTCTAATAACCTTATAGAGTTGTATACGTATACACCCTCTCCCTTTTGTTACTAAGCTATCAGAAATATGATTATACACTCATGTCCATAAATTAAGGATAATTCGGAATCACACAGAAATTGAACTCTAAAATAAAAATTTCACCTGTAGAATTATCACATACATCTTGAAGAAGAATATGCAAATTACAGGAAACCACCAGATGGCGCGGATAGTACATCACAATGACGAGAGTGTAAGAGAGGGGTATATAAGGAATGGTGGCAAAGAAGTAAAATTGTTCACAAGCGCTTTAAAAGCCTTTCAGTGCAATAACCACATAGTTATGGCACAAAGGAAGCATTTGGATGATTTTTTACGTGGTAGAATTATCGGACGACTGGAATGTGGACGTACCCAGCTGGAAGTATCCGAGGAAGTTGGAATCGACCAGAGTGTCATCTCCAGGCTTTGGCAACGATTCCAAGATGATGGTAATGTGAGTAGATGTTACAGCACAGGTCGCCCCCGAGTTACAACGCCGAATGAGGACCGGTATTTGGCAGTTACTGCCAAAAGAAACAGACGGAGCACAGCATCAGATCTGTCTCATCAGCTACCAGTACGACAGTTTCAAGGCAGACCGTGTACAGACGCTTAGGGCACATTGGTCTATATGCTCGTAGGACTGTCAGATGTGTTTCACTTACCGCAACTCACTGTCGCCTGCGATTAGCCTATAGTAGAGAGCATGCATTGTGGACACCGCAACAGTGGTCTTGTGTGATGTTTTCCGACGAGTCCAGGTTTAGTTTGCAGTCCGATTCTTGCCGGACTTTCATATGGAGAGTGCCAGGTACCCGTTACCACCAAGAGAACACCATTGACGGTGGTGCAGGATGGCTCGTTTGGGAAGGAATTATTCTTGGTTCCAGAACTGACCTGCATGTTCTGAGTGTAACAATGACAGGCCATATCTATCGGGATGTCATTCTGGAACAACATGTACATTTGTTTCGGGGCGCCATGGGTGCTGAATTTCTGTTTATGGATGACAACGCCCATCCTCACCGTGCAAACATTGTAGACGAATGGCTTCAATCGGAGGATATCACCCATATGGATTCACCAGCATACTCACCGGACTTGAATCCAATAGAGCATGTGTGGGATATGCTTGGCCGACGAATTGCAGCCTGTCAACCCCCTCCCACCTGTCTACCGGAACTTCGGAGGGCATTGCTTGATGAGTGGTGTAATATTCCCCAAGATCAGATTGATAATTTGATACTCAGCATGCCTAGGCGTTGCAAGGCCTGTATTGCATCGTCCGGGAAACATACTCCGTATTAACCATCATACTAACCATGTTATACTGTTTTTTGTAAATAGGTTCTTTTTTGAAATTTGGTCGTGGTGGGTGTGGTTTTAATGGCACAAGGGCCAATTTGGCCATACTGCGCCAAACGTTCTTTTTGAAATTTGCTCCAGGGAGTAAAAATCGCAATTTTTATTAATTATGTCAAACGTATAGCATCTGTTTTGCTCTTTACCTTTTGTTTAATAAATAGACTTTACAAATAAGTCAAATTTGTTTTGCTTCTGTCTCTTTCTTTGCCTGAACTTCATTATCCTTAATTTATGGACATGAGTGTAAATAAAACAATATACTAGACATTTTTATTGCTTAGTTATTTGGTTGATTCTTCTAATGACAATAATTTCCTTTATTTTAAAAATAATTAAGACAGTAGTATTCTTTTTAAAAATCCAAATTTTAATGAAAAAAAAAAAGTCACACTACTGTGTCACAAAGTTGATTTTTCAACAAACACTGTGTCACAATATGCCAGTAAATAATAGATACTTTGAATACTTTATACATATGAAATAATTGAAAGATACAATTTGGCAACATCTAGATGTGCAAAGACTATGCTTGGAAATAACTCCTCATTAAACGAAGAGATAAAATCGAAAGATTGTTTAATTGATTTTACACAAGAAAGTGTTGTCAATGATTTACTAATCTCTATATATTTAAAATATGACTACGCATTTCATAAAACAAATGAATATATAAAATATTTTGGCAGTATCCAAACAATCTGAATTCTTACAACAATTTTTAATGTGAAAGAAATCATTACCATGATAGAAAAGTAAAAATTCCACTTACTTTGTTATTGAAGAGCTAAAAGACAAAGGGAAATTCCAATTAGAATTTATTTTACATATATAAAAGACTGCATTCAATCTATAACCGTGAAAGATATAAAGTAAAGATCAGTCATCATAATAATACAGCAATAAATTCAGAAATATTAAATTTTCTGAAAGATACCTCCTTTACAAGATAATAATAAATAATATTCAATTTAGTAAAAATTCAACTTCTTAACATATATAATCAGGAATGAATATTAATAAGTATAATTATTTTTTATTATAGTAAATTCTCTTCGATTTCCCTGCATTTGGAATTATTGTTTTTGTCCCTGCAAGAATAAGTATTGCAAAAATACCAAAATTTAGTCGGACGGTAGGGTCTGTTAAAACGATGCTCAGTCACCGTCTCAGAAATTTGCTACTTATTCAGCTGCATGAGTTTAATTAAATGGCAATATTGTTATACTGGAAACAGTTATTATATGTTTTAATGCTAGGTAGCTCAATGGAAACTACTGACATCCAACAGCGTATTTGTAAACAACCACGGACACTTACCAGTGATGCCAAAATTAATTCACGTAAAGATTGACGGGGGAAAATTTTGCTTATTTATTATCATTAATTGCTTTTATTTTTTACTTATTTTAAGCGGTAATTTTATTATTTCATAATTAAAATGATATTTTAAGGAATAATATCATGATTTACAACTTTTTTTGTCGAAAATAATTGTATACAAATATGTAAATAGATTGTTGCTTTTACGATGACAGCTGTACGAAAGATCACGTTAGTTTTGTTTATACCTGCAAAATTTGAATGGTTTAATGTATATCTGGATAATCTTGCACGATAGCTTATTGTGCAAGAAAGTTAAACATACTTAAGATTAGTTTAACTAGGCGTAGAGATTTTTGAAATTATTTAATGTATTTCTTGACATTTTAATATGAGGACCTTCAAACTTTTAGTGCATGGAAAGAATTTTAGTGGTAAGTCAGAAACTATTTAATTGATATATTTCATCCTGCTAATTTTCTTAGAGTTGTAAAGTGGAGATTTTAAAATATAGTACACTATATATTGTTTGTGAAGTTCTGAACTTAAATTTGAATCCTCCTTTTTGTTTCTGAAAAAGCTTTTATGAGATGCTGTTTTTGGTTATTTAGCTTTGTTGCTTATTTGAAAAAAAACTTTCTTGTGCCGATAGCGTCATTTTTGCTCACAATATGTTTACAATATTAATCAATTAATTTAGATCTTCATGACCATTTCATATTATTGGACACCATTGTAATTAATATCAACTTTAAAATGTTTTCTCAGCACTTCCACTTCAATTTAAAGATTGAAGCATTCTGTTTTCAAATTTTGTCTTAAAAAGTTTCCTTTTTAAAGACATTATCTTTATATTGAATAGCTCAACATTAACATTGTTGCTGAAAGGCTCACATTATATAATTTTATTTTCTAATATTTGCCATTGTAAAGCTGATATCATAAAAATTAATTGAATAAGTATTTTATTCTTATTCATATAAAAGGGATCAATTTAAAAGTTGTAGAATTGAATTATGTTAGTATTTGCCATCACAATCATTCTAAATCTTTGCACTGCTTGAATATATTCCTAGTTAAATCTCTGGTAGATATATTGGTGTCTTACCTTTACCACATAAAATTTAGTAGAATTTTCATTCCTTTGCTAGCAGTTATTTTCATGATTGAGAAAGAAATGCTGCTTTTTTTTAATTAAAAAAATGTTAATGTTAAAATTTAAAGGGCCACAGGAGTGTTTATGATCAGGATTCTAGATTTTTTTACTTTCTCAAATCCAGAGTTTCTGGATTTGTGAAATGTCCTTTTATCATTCTCTAGTATTGTTTAAGTCTTGTTTCGTAGAATTTTAAAAGTGCCTTTTCCCAAGAGATGGCGCTGAAGTTTACTAGGCTGTGACGTCATCTTCATCAAATTTTTAGCCTTTTTGCCAAGAAGGAAATAAATGGTACTTTCTGGCACCTGAAAATAACTCAAGGGTTCCCTACCCTCATAAAAAAAACCGCAAGGACAGTTCTTTCACATTACAAAAAGAGGGGAACCCTTTAGGGTACGGCAAGAGGGTCGGGCTCTGGTTTAAGAGCAGGTCAGACAAATTCCCGTTCTGTCAGAAAATTGTTTGAGAAGTTTTTCTCCAGCTAGTTTTTCAGTCCATCTTAGTGAAAAAAACCCCGCATATTCCTTGATGATTGCCTTTTCTTTTTCCCAATCTGAAAATCCTGAACAAATGTTTTGATAACAGTATTTTATGCTTCTAGAATGACAATGTACTGAATTAAAATTTAAATCAATAATATTAGCCTTCCTTGTTTAGAATTTCATGTTATTTAAAAGCAATAACAAGCAATCTAAACAAAAAAAAAAAATCAAATTCGCTTTTCTGCAATCAAACCACTAAAACGCTTAATAATTGGCTAAAAACCAAAATAACACTCACTTGGGAGAGGGGGGAGGGGACTTAACAAAAATATATAATTGCATTCCGCACACCTCTAAAATTATTGAAGAGCTTCTCTTGATTTAATTCTCATGCCAAGGCTCCACACCTCCTAACACAACCCAAATTTCTTTTATCTTTGCGATAATATTTGTAAGATACACTTATATGATCAAAAGTATCCAGACACTTTCGGATTTTCACACTTTTTAGAGCTTCTCAGGAAAGACTAGACCAACTGCCCTTAAACTTTGTCCATGTAAAAAATAGACTCTAATTAATATTTTACTGTGAAAATTCGGTCACGAGGGCATTTAAGGTATCCGACTGTGTTCGGAGACATTTTTTTGAAAAATAACTTAAATATATTTTTTAATGTTATTTTTCAACTGCATATGTTTTAAAACTATGAAAATATTGTAAAATTAGGCTTTCAAAATAAGAAGGCTGATAATGGTTTACAAATTTCTTCAATGGTTTTATTTGCTGTGCACATTGCTTGCATGGATTTTTGTAAAAATAGGAAGTTTATTCTGGAAAATAAACTTGCTAACTAATGGCTTTTCCTTAAAAATCCCATATTTTTTTGACATTTTTTTTGCTTATAATATATAAATTTTTCCACGAAATAATACGAAACTTATATGACTTATAGAATACTTGACAATGTGTTAGAGAATTATTCCATTAAAATTTGAAGTTCATGCTAATATAGTATCACAATTGTCTTCTGTTATATTTTGCGAAAGCACTTATATCTCTATATTAAATCATATTAATTATAATATTAATCAATGCGATGAACGTAAAATCAAAAGTTATCATACTCTAATAGGTTTTCCTCATTTTAAAAAAGATTATTTTGACTATAGAGAATATATTTTTTTAACTTCAACCCTAAATAATTTAGATGTTGGAGAGGTGGAGGAAAGTTTCACGTCTATAAGGCGCGTGGCTAGTTATGACGTATGACGCTTATCTATTGGTTTTGCAATAAAGAACTTTTTAGGTGTGCACTTATTTTTGCACATGAATAATATGACCTGCCCATCTTATCCTGTATAATTTTATAAATTTAATAACATCAGTATAGTTCAAACACTTACACAGCTCATGGTTATATATTCTTAGCCACACATCATCCAACTCTATTACATAAAAATACTTTTTAAATTTCTTCTTTCAAAAGTTGCTAAAAGTGTTATTTATTTAATTATTTTTTGTCTCCGGGTCATAGCTTAAGTATCTAAAACATAAGGTTCCCGCCAGTATAAATACAGAAAAAATTTTTAAAAGAAAGATCAGAATGAAGGCGAAAATATAAACAATATATTTTTCTACTAATTTTTTTAGACAGATTCATCTATATTTGCAAAACTGGAGTGGCATTTCATACGAATTAAAATTTGAGATAAAGGATTTTTCAGAAGTTATTTTTTAATGAAATTAAATCTACTTAAGTTTCTATTTAATATTGTTGATTACGGCTAAGTGAAAAACAAGAAATGTTTTCAAGTCGGGACAAAAAAAAATGACGAGAAACTGTATTTTTCAAACAGCCGCTGATGGTAAAGGTGTAGGACTACTTTACTCGCGTTACTCTTTTCAGAATTATTTCACCCTCTGTTGCTTCCTTTGGTCCTCCCTTTAGTTTGCATAATATTCATAATTATGAATTATAATCTTGAAGTCAATATTTTCTGGAATTTTCCACCGCGTGGCGTCATTCGTATGGGGAAAAAATGTAATTAAATTAATCAGTTAAGTGATATTTAAGTCCTGAAAATATTAAAACAATGCAGTGTCATCGAGAGCACATAAGTGTGCAAAATTTTAAAACTTTAGCACACCAGTGAGTGAGTGAAAAATAGATTTAAAAAATTCCATCTTTGCAAAAATGAAACAACTCAAGGTAAAAAGTATAAATAGATCTAAATTAAAAAAAAAGCAAAGAACAAAGTAAGTAATCAAAAATCTTGATAAAAAATCAGGATACGTGCAAAAAGCATGAGTAACATGTTTTCTTTGTGATTTATTTTCGATAGATTAATCTGCATTTGTAACATTTGAGTGTCAATATTTCATATGTTAGAAAAGTTGGGATAAAGTAACTTTTTAAAGTTAATTTTTTTAAAGCTACTTTGTAATTTTTTTTTTTTGTTACTTCCTTTAAAAAAACAGAGCCCGAGGTGGCCTGGTGGTAGAGGCTCGGCTTCTGGGCCGGATGGTACCAGATTCGAAACCTGATTCCATCTAAGAACCGCAATATATGTGGACCTAGTGTAATCTGGTCAACGAACGAATCGATGGTCAAACGTCCTATCATTGATGTGGTGCTGAAGTTCGGAGAAGAAGGTATCGGTCCAGGTATCGTCCTCGTCATCTGACCACGGTTCAGAAGCGTCCCGATGTGGCCCTCCTGTTGTTTCAAAATGGAACGCAAATATATTAAATTAACTAAACTAACAAAACAGTAATACAATAAGAGTCGATCTAAATTTCTGGATCAACGAGGATTCAAGGAGTTTCGAAGTTATATTATGGACTATATTGCATTTATCTCCTAACGGATGCAGATGACAAAGAACTGCCATTCCTATTTCAGATGTGCTAACCATACTAGCTTCGTCCTTTTAACCTACGACTGAATTAAGAGATTTAAAATTTTGTACTATCGATGACAGTACAGTGTTTTGATGTTTTCAAAATTAATTTCTTGTCAATTGATTAATTTAATCAAATTTTGATTCCATATGAATACATACGCGGCACGTCATCGCTCCTCCTATCCCGGGTTGAAGTTCAGAAAATGTATAACTCCAATAAGTATCCTATTGTCAAAATAATATTTCTTAAATAGGAAAAACTATTTGTGCACGCTTAATTTTGACGATTGAGAGTCTATTACAAATTTTAACGACCTAAGTAATAATTTTGTATGTAATATTCGTTGAATTTGAATAAAAAGTAATAAAATTGTTAACATCCTGAATAATAATAGAAGAAATTATGATACTACATTTTTCTAAAATGAATTATTACAGGGTTCGTACGCGTCCTTACAAGTCCTTAAAAGTCTTTACTTTTACATTTAGTCCTTAAAAGTCCATACAAATCCTTATTTTTATGCCCCATTTTTAAAAAGTCCTTGAAAGTCCTTACTTTTTACTCTGACATTATTAAAAAATTTAAAATTTCACCGATTATCGTTTTTCTAATTCCTCCTTCTCGGCGGCTCTAATCTCGGTCGACGTGGCTCTCGCGGAATGCGGTGGGGGCGGGGGGACGACACTGCTCGCGTTCTACGAATCCATATCCATCGCATACACTTTGGGAAATAAGGGAGGAGTTACATATGGCCTTTATTGGTCCATGGTTCCATAGGAATGATTGTCAAAAGTGCTGTTACCATTTTTAGAACAGTATCAAAGTTATAAACCTTTACTTCCATTTTTTGCCAGTGATGTTTTTAAAACTTGTTAATGATTGCATTCAAAATTTTGAAACCAGAGAATGAAAGAATTGAGAAACCTGAGACTTTATGCAAATTCAACTTCAGTGACCCAAACTTGTATAATGATAAAAGTTAAGTGTATTTAGGATTTGCTGCAGAGCAAGTAATAAAAGAAAAGATAAAAAATAAGGAATTAGAAGACAAGGATGTTTTCACACTCAGACAGGATAGTCGGAAAAACATCATAACAATGATAAAACATTTCATGCAGAAATGTCCTGTGAATTACGCACTAGTAAGACCCGCGATTTGCATTGATCCACGAGCAATGGCTGGATATCCCGAAAAAGCACAGGGGAAAATGAAAAAGGTATTGATTGTATTGTCACAAAATAAACGTATTTTGGGAAAAGATTGCGACGAAATTTTGTTACTCTATGCAGATTTTCTGTTAAATATTGTAAATCCAAATTCATTTGAATTTACTTCTTTCAATCCAAAGAGTGATTCCCTTGATAATTTTTTACAAACTTATTTTAGCAATAATCATTATGAAAAAGTTTGGAAGATTATCAAAATGGTATTAATACTGTCACATGGACAATGAGGTTTTTCGGTGAACAAGGCACTGGAAATAGAAAATTTAAAAGATGCTTCCATATATTTTCCAGCGTGTAAATCATGAATTCATTAAGCTGTCTGGGACTATTTATGACTTAAAAATTACTAAAGAAATGAGGACGGCTGCCACCTCAGCTAGAGCAAAATACATGCAGTATTTAGAAAGTGAAAGATCCAAAGAAAAGACTGAAACAAAACAACTGAAACGAAAAGCTCTAGAGGAAGAAATAGATTTTTTAAAGCAAAAGAAAATGTTCCTCCAAACGGACATGCACCAAACAAATGAAAAAGCAAATGATTTAGTTAATGAGGCTTAGTCAAAGAACATAAATTTATTTATTCAATCGCATGAACTAAGAAAAACAATTTATGAAAAGGAAATTTATAAAAATACCTTGGATGTGAAATTGAATGAAAAAAATATGGAATTAAAAGATATTTAATTTGATTACCAGTTTCATGGGAGTTTTTTTCATCAATTTATTAACTCATATTTTTAGGAGTTTTGTTGTGTTAAATTTGTAATGTATAATTTATCATCTAATAGGTTGAATTTGCAAAAATGAGATTTCATTTAAAAATGTGTGCGACAATTCATTAAGTTTATTCAATTTAGAGGTCCTTATTTTTTGTTTTTTTTTAGTCCTTGATTTTCTTTTTAGGAAATGTGTACGAACCCTGTTATTGCATTATATGAGAGTGCAACTGATTGGAACTAGCTCAGTTTTTATTTGAAAGTCACATCAACAGGGAAAACTAAAATTACCTTAGCTCCTAATTGTATAACTGCGTACGAGTTATTAATTACATTTCGGCATATATCAAATTATCTAACAAATATTGTTTCAATAATAGCCAATAAAATCGCGCTGAGGCACAACCGACGGTTGTGGCTGAAGTGTGGTGTGAAAACCCATGTAAATACAAACAGAAGCCCTTTTTTACAACAATGAAACAGGATCAATTACTCTCAAGTATACACATCCCAGAAAAAAGCAAGTCCCTTTTCAGCGTTGACCCCATGTGGTTAAACAGGGTTTCTATATTTTAAATTGGCGAAAGGAAATCTAGTAAGGACCAAACTGGCAAGTGAAAAAACCGCCAAACCTGAAAATTTCACTTCTTCACTGATTCGACTGAGTCGGATGCAGCGCCCCCTAGCGAACAAAAAGAGTATTTTAATGATTTCAATATATTTATTCAGTTTATAATTATAATGGAGTATCAATGCAAACAAAATACTGCAATATATTGTGGAAAAAGGTACTTTGTAGATCTCCACAGAGTTTCAAAGTAGTTAAACGTTTTTTTCAGGAAGAAATATACATTCGTAATTATTGTGTCCATCTTTGCGTATTTATTTTGACCTTCATATAATTTTTATACAGAAACGGCTTTCAACTAATTGTAGAATAATATTTCTGTAACAATCATATGAAATTTTGTAATCGTCAGCAAATTTTTTCTACTCCAAAAGATGGGTTCGGTGGAGCCCTTCGCTTCATTTTTTCGCGAAGACAGCCTTAAGAGCAAATTAATTTTTAAAGAATTATATGCATATTGTACCTTATAATTGATAACTTAAATGTTGTATAAACTATGAAATATTTATTCTCATTAAAAAAATATATATATTTGTGAAACTTTTAGGTAAGAAGATCTCCCTCAAAACCCTAGTAACAGGGTTTTTACCCATGACAAAAAGTTCAGAGATAATTTATTGAATAGTTGGACAACTTAACCAAATTTCTTGCATCCCATGAGTCATCTTTCTGCTAGCAGTTGAGTAATTATTATTAAATACAACCCTTCCAAAAAAGCTAGCAATTTTATTTTTAATGTTGAGAAGTCAAAAAGGTAAGCAACTCTACATAGAACCGTACCGAGATGATCCTGCACCCCTGGCAGAACTGCTAATGCTGCTTCTCCCTCACTATGTGTTACATTTTTGTTAATTCTTCATCCCCTTGATGATCTCCTCTTTCAGGAAACTAATTTATGAACTGGTGCAGTGAAACATGAATTGTTATAAATTTCCTTTGTGTTTCACTAATTAAATGGTTTGCAATACATGCCTATGTGGATGTATTACAAATAAGTATTTATACCTTGAATTATTTGAAATTATGTCTGATTTTTACTTGTGATAGTTTTCTAGATTTTTGAAATAGTTGCAAGCATCCATGAAGACGATTATTTTCTTAGGTTAATCTAATCAAATTGAAATTGAAGTTTCCCTTAAACTTAAATTAATTCTTCTAGGAAGATCTTGTTTGTTGAAATTATTCTGAATGTAAAATAATTATTTCAACTTTGATACTTTCTGAGCCTTCATTTGTAAGAGTATGTGAGATATATCTATCTTGAATCTTGGGCATTTATTTAAATAGATGTCCTGACGTGTACCTCTCTAATCTTTAGGTAGCAATTGCAATTCTATTGTAAAATATAATTTTTTTTAAAGTTCTAGTTGATAATCTGTACCACTATAATATGATTGTTTGGAAAATGCAGCATTTAACTTGGATGAATTTTTTGCTTTGTTTTGCTGAGTAGTCGGCTAAAATATATTTTTAAATATTTATGTGAAAATTTTCAAAATGAATTAACTTTTGATTAATTGCGTGCTGTTAACTTTTACCTAAGCATTATATATATATATATATATATATATATATATATATATATATATAATGGAAGGTTCAGAGTTAAAGTCAAATAAGTCCATGTTTTATCCATTTTTGCACTAACTCTGCCATGATAGTATAGAAATGTTATATTTTCTGTATAATAATGATCAGTGGCGAATCCAGTATTTGAGTCGGGGTGGGGGGGCTGAGGTCATAAAAATTTTGTATCATAGTGACGAATGTCAAACCTCATGGCTTATATAAACCAAAACACTTTAACTTTACGGGCTTTCCTCTCCTGACAATAGGAATAATAAAGAACACTACAATACTTCCGATAATTTAATAAAAAATACAATGAAATAACTGGCCAAAAAATGTTTTCGACCGCGCCAACACTATAAGTGCAAGTGGAATGACTAGAAAAGTAGGAAAATTTTCGAGCCTGTCAAGTCAGAAAGCAATATTGTCACGCTTTTATTACTATTTTTTAAAATGAAAATTAAGATCAAACAGTTGTAGTGATTTTAAATTAAATCAAGAATTTTGGTTTAGCTCTGGGGGAGGGGCTGCAGCCCGATAGCCTCTCCCCTGGATTCGCTACTGATAATGATTCAAGTCTGTAGTTCATTTTGTATCCATCAGGCAGCAAGAACAATTAAAAGTCCACTGTTATTTTAAATGCAGCTAATAAACTTTGAGATTGTTTTCTCTGAGATGAATCTCGTGGTCTTGGCTCACTTTAACTCTAAACCCTCCATATTTCTGTATTACTTCTCATAATTTACTAGATTTAGGATATTAAAACATTGAAAAGCTTTTCTTTGCGTTTTTGGCTGATTATTTTTAGAAGATAAGTTAAATGATGAATTGGCCACATAAATATTTATTATAAATGAATTAATATTTCAAATTCCACATTGAAATAATTAACTTAATTATAGTACAATCACACATTTGATTAAATTAGCACCAATACTCCGCATATGACAATTTTGTAAAACTGGGATAGGAATGGAATCGACCTTCAGGCTTAAAAGCAGCCTTCTAAGACCTAGTACTTGCAATAAAAATGCCAGAGAAGTAATAAATGACTTGAAGGACAATGATAACAGCTAGGCTGTGGACCTCTTGCATAGAGTGTTGCTTTTCCAACAAATTTTCTCCTTGAACTGAAAACATGCTGGACAAGCGATTGTCTCTGCGGGAGGTCCATGTGTACTGCTGAGCCGTTCTCGATGCATTTCAAGCTATTTATTGCTTCTGTTGCAAATGACTTCTCCAACACAAATCGCATGTGTGTATCGGGCATAATATCTTCTCGTACTCCAATGGACTGACTGGAGGAAAGACATGGATGAATTGCTTGGATCATAGTACAGTTTTCTCCTCTGGCATTCTGCAGCACTGTTGCATATTAATAATTGGAATACAAGAAGCACATTGTTTTATTATCATTTAATTTTTTGACTTAAAATTCATATGGTATTCCATGCTTATTTTTTTTTTGTGAAGGTTGGGAAGAGGGTATTGTTTAAGATTTCTTTATTAATTGGTTCCATTGTATTTTTCAAATAGAAGCTACATTTCATTTCAAGAAAGTAATACAATTAATATTATTACTTTCTATATTATTTTTATATCCAATTTAAATACATATCATAAAACTAAATTGCAATATGATAGAAATAATATAAATAGAATGTAATGGTATTTCATTGATAGTTATGGAAAATATAACTTATTATTTCTGAAACTTGTATTCACTATTATCAGCATTTCAGGAATTTTTAATACCAGCTTTATTTTTAATTAGCCTATGTTTCTCATTGAATTTTTATTTTACAGAGGAAAGTTTAGTGATCAATTCAAAAGATTATCCATTTCTTGCAATAAATGACATTGTAGAGATAACCTCTAATGAAGATGATTGCAGGTACAGTAAAGTTTTTAAAAATATTTGTGCTTAATATTACGGTTCATATTATTCTACCAAAGATCATTCATTTAAAAATAGTGAAGTAAAGTATGTATTTTTCATTATTTACCATATAATGATATATATTTGGAATAATTTCATTTATTTTTCTTCCTTGTATATAATTTTTTAAAGAAATTAATATGAGAATTATATGATTGTGCCATTGTATTGTATCTTATTCTTGTATTATTTTGATTTAAAATTAAGGCTATTTAATATTATTTATTTTGATACAATTTTTAAATTTTTTTAATACAATTGTTTGAAGGTTATTTAATTATTAGTTTTTATAATTTATTTACAACCAAATTTTATAATGAAAAATGTTTGGAATTCAGTGTATTGTTTCCTTTTGGCAAGATGAATAATTTATGCTTAATACAAGGTCTCATTGACTTGAAATCAAGTTCTATTCTGACAGACAGGTTGTAAATTGGGTTTATATTTTTTTAATACTATTTTCATTTAAACAGGTGATAAAAATTATTAATAAAGCATAAAAATCCAGTTAATTTTCTTTTACTACTGTAAACATACATTCTGAAATCGCATTTTATTTTGAAATTTATTTTTGTTGGTTGTAAATACGGATGGTCCTAAGTCACATAGGTGTAAGTTGAAGAGAAGGTGTAATTCATGAAATTCTTTGATTTCTTAATTATTTGATTCAACCAGTTTTTAAATGTTTTAATGATTAATACATCCTGCTTACAGCTTATTGAAGTTTAAATATTTTTGATATTTTGTAGTTCTAATTCATATTTAATTAAGTGAGCAGAAATATATTAATGTTTATTTTTCTTGTTAGCAGTACTCTCTTGCTGCAGGTTACTTCTTTCAGTAATGAAATGTTGCAAAAAGGTAAGTGACATATTCATGTTATTGAATTAACATTATTTTGTTAAATGTTTTCGGACATTAAGTGGGATTATTTTTTGTATTTATTTGTTGTACTTTCTTTTCTTTATAGGCTGCATAAGCATTGATCAATCAATTGCTAATAAATTTCAATTGAAACAGTACATGGAGGTTACTGTTAAAGTAATTGATAACCTAAAAGTAAGTCTTTTAATGACCATTGATTCTTATAAAAAGTAATTTTATTTTCCCTATTCAACAAACTTTCATTTACATCTTCAAGATAAATGTCTAAAATAGGTACTAAAAAAACTTTTTAAATATCTATTAAAACTTGCATGTATGTTGTTAAGTTTGTTAAGTGAAAATTTGTTAAATTAAATATTTAGAACACTTTTAGGATTTTCATGAGATTTTTCTGCATATGTTTTTCAAGAAATATATTATAAACTCTTTATATTTTAGCAGGTAAAAAATTGTTTTTAAAAAACCTAAAATCTTTGTTTTTTAAAATTATTTTAAGCATTCTGAATATTGCTCATCATAAATTACTTAGTTGTTTCATAAGCATGATGAAACTTTAATCATGCTCGAGTTCAATTTAGAACTCGAAACCAAAGAAAATTGTTTGGTAAATATTTTGTGACCCATATCTATTGAATATCTTACGATCAAAAACTTGCATTTTACTTTGCAATGCATTCATTACTATTGATGCAAAATATGTAGGGCATTCTCAGCAAAATATGGAAAAAGAAAAGCTATCGTATGCTCTTTGGTTTTATTTTGGTGAATCTTTTCTTACTCTTTATAGGGAAGGAATTATTTTTTGTTAATGATTTATTTTAATAAAAGTAATTTTTTAGCAAATTTATAATTTCGTTACTGTGATAATTAACAATTTTTTAGTTCTAAACAATAGAACAATTGAGAAATTTGGCTTGTAAATGTTGGGTTGTTCTTTTATAATGCCTTCAAAGATTGTTGTATATTATGAAAAGTTTATTTCTTTTTGCTCATAATTCAGCAAGGTATGTATATTTTCTGTACTGTCTTATTCCTTAAAATTTATTTTTTTAGGATGTATCGCTTGATTCTGTGGAACTTACTTTCAAAGACCAATACCTTGCTAGGAGTGACATGTGGAGACTGAAGAACCACTTGGTACATTTTGTTAATTTATTCCATGTACATTTTTCTTTACTTTCTGTCTGCCTTGATAAATAATATCCGATTTTTATTTTCACATGAATATTTTTCTTTTAATGAAATTTCCCTCTCAAACACAAGTATTTGAAAATTATTTAATGTATATGAGTAATTATAACATTTATAGTAATTAAACATTCATTGTCGTTGTGTATCTTGTGTAGCACAGTTAGTATGCTTCAGTAGAAAAAACTAAACAGGAAAGAGAAAGTAGAGGATTTAAGATAAATCGAAATATCATTAGACAGGCTACTTTAAAAGTATTGTATTTTTTTTTCAAAATTTCTGCTTGAAGAGTTTTATTTACAAAATCTGTAGAAATGTTATTATTTAATTTTTGTTCCGATTATTTTTCACCATAATTTTCAGTGTTGCTGCTTTTATTTTACCCTTTGTAGAATAAAACTGTATTTTTGTTTTAGCCATCTTCGTGACAGGTTTTCTTATAAGGGTTAACTTTATTTTAATATTAACAGTATAAAATATTATACAAATTTTTTGAGTGAATAACATATTATTTTTAGATTAACACGTGCTTATATGCCGAGAAGAAATTGGATTATTTTGGAATCAGGTATGAATCTCTTGATTATAATTTGTTTTAACACGTTGAGTTCTTTGTTGAAATCTTAAGGCTCTTGTGTTTAAAAGTTGAAAAACTCAGATTATTGGAAAGAATAGTAGCAGAATGTTGCATTTATTAGTATTTATTATATTATATAAACAGTAGTGGCAGCTTCTGCATTGTAGCAATGGAGGATATCCCAGTGCAGTGATGCCTTTTGGCATAACTTAAATTTTGCCTTTTCTAATTTATTTTGAGTAATTTAATTATTAGTCAATAAAAATAGTACTAGACTTGATGTAGGTATATTTTAATGAAAAAATTAATTTTTCATCAATTTTAATTAAAAATAAAACTTCAAAATGTTCATTCCTTGCTCTCGTCTATAAAGATTTATTCAACTTAGGCTAAACAATAAAAAAAAAATCATGAATCTAGGGTTAAAATAAATAATGTGCATATATGGATGTTACTTTCATATTTATTTAAAAATTAATTTATTACAATATTTTTTAATTTGTATTTATAAAAAATTATACTTCATTTTTTATTTATATTCAACTATTTGGGACAGTACTTTTGACTTCTTTTTTAAACTTTGGAGTAGAAAAAATGTGCTGTGTCATGTGCCCAGCAGTAAAAATCAGTATTTTTTAGAAGTTTTCTCTCTATGAAGAAGTATACAATTTTTTTCTGTGTTTCCACTGATTGTTGGAAGCTATAAAAGGAGTGGCATTAAATTGTTGATAGATTTAGTTATCATGTACAAAATTCCATGGTTGTGAGGCAGCATAGAAATGGGAAATTTTAAAAATGACAAGACTTTGAAGTTGAGATGGAAATGAACATGAATTATTTGCAGAAATTCAAATTTCTGTTGAAAAAATAAATACAAAACTTAAAAATATTTCTTAGTCCTTAAATAGTTTTTGTAAATTATAAAAATTTTAAATTGGTTCATTTTCTTAAAATATTATTTTATAATTTTTGTAAGGAATAAGTTGCTGTGTTTCGCAGTAGAGTTTTAAGGTAGGTTTCTTAAGAAAAGAGAATTTTATGTGGAAATTATTTTTATGAGAATTCATTATCAATGAAGGTAAAATTATAATATGTAACACTTTGAAATGGATTTTAAACATGTATTTAGCTTAAAACAGATTTCAAGCTGAACTGTAAAAAATATTGCAAAAGTAAGTCACTGTTCTCTATAAGCAAACAGTTATTGCTCTTTATATGTGCTTATATCAAAAATGCTTCACTAATATTTCTTTTAATTAAAAGTTTAATTTCGAAGCATCCTCATTGCACTTAAATTTTTCACTTGAAATACATTCAGTGTAGCTTGATTGTCCCTCCCCCCACAATAAATCTCCTAAATAATTATTGTATCATTTATTGATTCAAATTCCTTTTTCTTAGATATTTTATGTATCTTTTTCCTAGATGCCAAGTGTTGGAAATGTACATGCAAGGAGAAAAAGTTGCATCTGGTATGGTGACAGCTGACACTAAAATAGTTTATCGTTCTGCAAGCAGTATGGTTTATTTATTTTTGCAAATGAGCTCTGAAATGTGGGATTTTGATGTAAATGGTGATCTGTATTTTGAGAAGGCTATCGATGGATTCTTGCCCGATTTGTTTTCAAAATGGAAGGTTTGTATTTTTTGTCTTGTATTCATTTCATTTTTTTATAATTTTTTAAACGCTTTGCTGTAATAAATATGGTGAAAACGATCCTTTTTTTTGAGTATTTATGTTTATATGTATTATAGTTAGAAGTGGATTTTTAAGCCATTCATTGACTATCTTTGAATGGCTTTTTAACCACTTAACTGATTTTTCACCGCATCTTGAATTTTTCAATTTTTAAACCCATATCTTAAAAATTTAAATCATTCATAGACATTATAGTTTGAATCAAAAGTTATGGGGTGTTCATAAGTATCTCAAGTGTCCTATGGACTTTTAGTTCAATCAATACAACTATGCATCCTTGAGACAAAAAGTCTTGCCTAATTAGATAATAGAGAAAATTAAATAGTTAAGTGGCTAATGTCTTAGTGTGTAAAATGTCTTATAAAAATTGCACTTTTGAGTAAGGGCAACTCGTGCATTAGGCACTGTGGAGCTACAGCAATTTTTTCAGTATTTAAATATAATCCCAAAGTTATTTAATTTTGCACACATTATCTAAGTCCATCAACAGTCCTAATAGCATTCCTTTAAGATCATTTAAAAACTGGTTGAAATGCAGTGAAAATTGGTATGCTTTTTGTAGAGAGAACTTTCTGAAAGTACTAATTTCTACCACTGTGGAAGTGCAGTAACGAATCCATTTGTTTCATTTCACAGTTTGTGTAGGGTGGGAGAAAAGTACTGCCCCGAAAACAGAACCTCTTTCGCTTCCTGAGGCTGTAGAAGTATGGTTTTAAATGTTTTCCTGCTGCAGAAATTTTTTTGGGGAACTTATACAGAAGTAACATCCCTATATATGTATTTATTTTAATCTTGTAATTTCATGATTTTTTATTGTTCAGCCGCAGTTGAGCATTTTTTATAAATGGGAGTAACAGATGCAAGAAAAATAATCTAAAACTTTTTTTGGTTTTATTATTGATTAGAATTAAAAATTAGTAACCTCTTTTGTTAAAACTTACCTACATTAAGTATAAACTCTTTTATCTTTTTTATTGAATAATAATTAATTTATTCAAAATTAATTAGAAGAGGCAAAATTCAAGTTATGCCAAAAAGGCATCACTCCACAATGCAGGAAAGATTACAGCATCCCCCCTTCCTCATTGCAACAATGCATGAGCCAGCACTGCTTTCGAGTCTTGATTTCATGAAGTATCTTCCGGCAGTATGAAGGGCTGGAACACATCTCATTTGAACATGGTTTATACAACTTCACATTGCCATGTTGTAGAAGTTGGAAGAGTAGTGTAGTAACTACAGTACTGCTCTTATCTGATCAAAACTTGAAATTCCAAGGTCTATTCCTTATAACTTGTATTGTTCCAGATCTAGCCGTTAATCTAACAAAGCGTAATCCTATTCAGCGAAGTTTCTTGAATCGTCAGATTGAGTATTTCACTTTCTAGCAATTCACTTTTTAATATTTTAGTTTTTTTTTTTCCCTCCAGAAATGTTGAGATATTGATTTTGATTCTCAATTTTGTCTTCTTTCAGAAATTGCATTGTAATCATGATGTGACAATAGTATTATTTTCAAGAACTTTTTATACTGCTGATAGTATTGAAGAATTTCCTCTGGATATGCGAGAATGTTTGCAACAAGATTATAAAGGCAGGTTTTTTGAAGATTTTTACAGGTAAGTTATGAAAATGTGAACATAAATGTGTGAACACTTAATATATTGGGGCTAATATATGTTTTGTTTTAATGTAATACATTCAGTTTGCTCTTGTACCATATCCTACTTATTAATTTTGGTTAGTCATATTTGTTTTCTGATGTTTTGATTATTGGCAAAAGTTCTTATGCTCTTCATTTCTGTTACTTCTGATATCACTTGCTAAGAGTATATTGCAGTGTTATTCATTCCAAATTGGATTATGATTGTGTTATGTATGGTTCAACTTGGCCTTCTTACTTAACTTGCCTCAATTATGTCCATCACTAGTCGCCTCTAATATTCTGTGATGCTTTTAGAATATCGTCAGTTAGCAGTTTATGTGTTGAAAATTATCAACCCTTGCTGTCTTCTAGACAGAAGCCTGCTCTGTCCTTTTCTTATTCTGTCAAATTAGTCTTATCCATTAAAAAAAATATTTTAAACCATAATTGGATTTGTCTGTTCAATACCTGAAAATTCTGTATCCCTCTTTCGGGAATAGGTGTTTGGAGGTTACTATCTGAGACTTTTCCTGATATTGAAATTTATGACAATCTTTTTTTCTTTTCATTTTTCTTTTTGGTGCCATGAGTGAAGCAAAACAATATTTTTTTACTTCATTCATTTCAAAACTTTTTAAAATCAAACTGTAATGATTCCATTTTCAAGTCATTTTCTGCTGCTCTCGGACAATGTTTAGTGACTGCATTCCTATGTACACAGATGGTTCCAAGATCGAGTTCCACATTTGGATGTGCTTTTACTTGTGACAATAATATTATTAGTCACAAAATTGCTTGCTTTTTCTTCAGTTTTTATCTTGGAGACTATGGTAATATGCCTTGCATTACAACATATTGCAGAGAAAAACTTTAAAGCAATAATTTATTCAATTTCTTGGAGTTTCTTTCAAGCCCTTACTGGCAAGTCCTATGACCATGACTGGATTCTTGATATTTTAAGTTTACATAATTATTTATTTCAAAATGGCTTTGAAATTCTATTTTGTTGGATCCCTTCCCATTTAGGCATCTAAGTGAATGAAATAAGGGATATTGCCACAAAATCAGCCATTGATTTCTTCAAACCACCAATCTCGTATGCTGATTTGTAGTCCTGTGTACATAAATGGTTTGTCCAAGACTAGCAGAGCCAATGGAATCTTGTGATTGGAAAAAACAAAAACAAAAATACACACTGTGAAACCTTTTATTGCATTATGGGCTTCCTTCCTAAACTGCTGGTGCAATGTTGTTCTGATATGGTTGCATATTGGTCACTCTCCGACAACTCGTAATCATATACTTTTTAAGCAACCACCACTGACTTGCAAAGGCTGTGGAGATGGTCAAAGTATCTGACATATTTTAGTGGAATGTAGATTCATTTGCTCATAAACGTTTTAATTCAGTCATTTGCAGACATCCATTTTTCATTGGTCTGGAACCACATTTTAATCTTTTCTTTATTTGAAAGGTGCTGGTTTTATCAAGGAAATATAATGGTTGTCAAGATATTTTATATTTTATTAATTGCTTCTCTGACCCTGTAATTGCATGTGACACTTGGTTCACAATCTAGTTTCCAAATTCTTTACGTAAACATAGTTTTTTAAATAGTGAATAGTTTAAGGTAGTATTAGTTTTAAGGCTGTCACCTGGTTTCAGCGCAGGTTATCCAGAGAGTGAATATTATCTTCATACAAGATATACATACTTGCTTTGAATTTTATGAGGTCAAAAATGTAACGTGTGCTATAAATGAAATCGTTGAAACTGTTGAATTATTTTCAGCTTTCTTTACATTATTATTCATATTATTTATTTGATTTCATATTGTGAGTTTTTTTTTTAATATTGTAACTAGCAGAGTACCTGACATTGCCCGGTCTTTTTCAGGTCAAAATCTTTTGAAAGTCAGGAAACTGAGCAATATATCAATGCTTCTTTATTGCAGGAATATTTTTCAAATTTTTGAAATGATTCATAAATTAATAGTACAAAAATATTCTTTCATTTATTATATATCAAAGTATACAGTACTACATGCATTTCTAGCATTGTTAGCTAGTTTGAGAAATCTTATTATTTTAAAATCCCGACCATAAAATTTTATGCTAATTGGGCCATTTGTTAAATGTCTTTCTGCGAGTTGTCTCCATCCAACTTGGAAGAGTGCAAGATAGGGGCCACTAAAATTTCAACAATTAAAGCATCTAAATGAATGAATAAAACATGTTTCACCAAAATTGCTACAACCTTCCTAAATCAGCATTTCTACATATCTCATCAGTAGTTATCATCCTAAAAAAAAGATCAACCACTCCATATTTTTAGTTCGACATGTTGAAACCTGCGAGTTAAATTTCATTTCTATCAGTCCATCTTTTATGTGAATTTTGGAGACATTGCTCCAACCTACTCTGAAGGACTGGGTTAGGGCAAATTTGACCCTACAGTACTTTAAGTCGACTAATGAGGAACATGTGTACCAAATTTCTCAAAATCAACAAGCATGCCGGCCTTTTTATTGCATGTATTTTAGAGACTTTGCTCCACCCTCAGGGACTGAGTTGGGGCTTTTTTGCCCCTACAGTACTTCAAGTTGGCTAATAAGGAATCTGCATATCAAGTTTATTCAAAATTGGTCCAGCCATTCTGAAGTGATGCTGAAATAAACAGTTGAGTTATATATATAGATTATGTGGCCTATAAAAGGTTAAAAAATATATGCACGATTTGTTTATTGAAATTCCAGTGTGGTGCATAACTTTTGTTGCTTTCAGTAATTTTTAAGTTTTATTTTTCCATGCAGTGAATGATTTCAAGCATTATTGTTTACTACATTTTTAAAAATATATTTTAGTACTTGCAGAGATTGTTCTGAATAATTGGTTTTACATTATTAGGGTTGCAGTTCAAAATGAAAGATATGATGATTGGACTCCTACTATAGTATTATTGAAAAAACTTATAAACCAGTATCGAGATTCTGTTATAAAACATCATGAAAAGCCAGGTGTTAAAGTTCCAAAAGCAAGGAATTCACAAGCATCACAAGGAAACTTTTTGGAAGTTCTTAATATGTCCTTAAATGGTAAAAATTTGCTTTGCTGTTGAAACTTGTTATCTCAAAAATGTTTACTAATCAACTTTGTTGGCCTTTTACATATGTTATGTAAAAGGCCAACATAGTATAGAAAAGATATATATTAGAGTATAGAAAATCTTATTTTTTTATTTTGTAGAATAGTCATATATCTTACAGGTTAAATTGATTTTTAACTCAATTTTGTTATTCAGATTTAATATAGTAAAATCTGGTTCATTAGGTTTCAGGCTAAAATATTTTAGACAAAAAAAAAGATACATATAAAGTTTTTAGTATCCTGAAGATTTAAGTTTCGCCTGGTTTAGTCGTAAATATTTTCCAGCAATTTACACAGTGGTCTTTTGAATATAATTTCATTCTGACAAAAACAAATTAAAATGGTACCAAAGGTCTGGGAATGTATAATTAAAAAATTTTTAATCATGTTAACTTTTAAGTATAAATCTATTTTGGCATACTATTATCATTTAAATCGTAATTCATTTTGCCATCTATGTTTGAATATCTCATAGCAAATCTTTTGTTCTTTCCCTAGATCATAGATACTTATCACTGATTGTCAAATTAATTTTCTGTAATATTTTGCTTCTATTAATTGTTCATTTTTCTTATTTGTTTCTCTTTTCCTGAATTAACATCCTTTTTGTCCTTTATTACAAGACCTACCATATAGGGCTATTACAGGGTGACTTTTAATTAACCTACAACTTTTAACTGAAATAACTGCTCAGTCTGACTAGATGGCATCACGAATACATGCAATGGCAGAGGGTGTAAAAGGAATTTGTTTCATAACAGTTCCACACCATTTTGAAAATGTCACCCAAAGTGTCATATTCAACCAAAAATCGTATATTTATTTGTTAAAAATTGGTATATATGTGACGAAAATGCCACACTATTGCTATGGAAGCTAACTACCCAAACAGTTATCCTGGTGCATTGGATAGGTAACCTTATTCACCAGATCTGAATCCATGTGATTTCTTTGGGGTTATATGAAAGATTTGGTGTACAAGAAGAAGCCGACAGACCTTATTAGCCTCAAAAAGTCCATAACCGACTCATTTGCAAGCATTAAAAGAAAAACACTTGAACTTGTGACTGACAACTTAGTGACTAGGTTGCGCTATTGTATCACCTCTGATGGTTCTCACTTCAAAAACATTCCAAATTAAAATCCTTTTCAATAAAAAAACGTTTGTAGTGCTATCTGCAACGTCTCTAGTTATTTCAGTTAAAAGTTGTAGGTTAATTAAAAGTCACCCTGTAAATGCCACGTGAAAATTTTTTTCTGTTTTTTTGTTCTATCAGTTTTCTTTCATTACTGATTGGAAATTAGTTGCAATATCAAAATCATTGGTTTGTATCCAATGTGATAGCAATTTGGTTATATTGAATCGATTTTGTTGTTGTAATGAAAAATGCTTTGTACGTATCCAACTCTGAAAAACAGAATTTTTTTCTGCCAGATGACATGCATATAGAAGTCGGTTGGGGTAATCGGGAGAAAATTTTGCTGAGTCTGTCATGTTTTTCTCTTTAAAATGATAGTATGTGTTGAAGAAGAGTTGCATATATATTTTGTGAGTAATTGTCATATTATGCAGGGTTCATTAAGCAATAGCTTTTCTGTTTTTGATGTGTTGGTTGGAGTGAAAAAGAAAAGCTACTTGGATCATTGAATAGGTTAAATTAGTCTTTTCAATATGTACAAAGAAAACAAGGCTTTTAAATTTTTTTCTCTATCTTAATTTTTATAACATTCCAACTTGCTCTGTAAGCATATGCTGAAATCTTTATAGCAAAACTGAAAGCCAAAGATTTGGTGTCTTGAGATATGAAATATTTTAAGTTTTAGTTCATTTGAATAATTGTTCAATTTCAAATTTCAAATTGAATTATTTTACTTTTTTCAGTATTTGAAAAGCATTACATGGATCGCAGCTTTGATAGAACAGGTCAACTATCTGTTGTCATTACCCCTGGTGTTGGATACTTTGAGGTAGACAGAGAGTTGACGATTATTACTAAACAAAGGATTATTGATAATGGTATGGTTACTTCTTATTTAGATAGATGAAAGCAATTTTTATGTTCTGAAATTTAATACTTTTTCTTTCAGTATTTTGATTTTTTTCTTGTATTTAAGTTGATCTTTCCTGCAAGTACTTTACAAAAAAATATAGTATAAATTTCCTTATCTGCCAATCCATAAAAAAAAAAATGTTTTAAGGATTTTACAGGATTTCAGGTATTGAGATATAGAAAGCATTCTTTATTCAATGAAAATTATAGTGTTATACTTGCAACCAAAATTAAAGTAATACAAATGATTTAATAAAAAATATCTCTCTATATAAAACGCTAACGTACGTGGCATAGAAATCGTCCTTATTACTTATTGTCGAATTGCAACAGTCGTATATAAACAAACCGCCTTACGAATGTTTCAGACTGCTTCACTGAACGATTTTACAGCTGCACTTAATTCAACGCTTCGCTTAGCTAATTAATGGAGCTGTAAAATATTATTAAAAATGCTGGGGAGAGGTCTCGCCATGGATAGAAATAGGCTTTAAACAGAAAGGTTAATCAAACACGAAAATGGGATTAACTGTTGCCAGCCAGATAGGTAATCGCCATGACTTGCCTATGGAAATTGATGCCCATGAGCACAATTGTGAGGGCAATAAGCAATCATAAAAGAACAAATACCTTTCTCTGAATATAATTTCTTAAACATAGATGGATTTAACGAGAAACAGATTGCAAAGGACTGATATAAATTGCCAAGCACTAGGCTGTTCATTCAACATTTAAACTCTGCTAAAATATAATATTTTGTAGCTTAAGTGTAAAGTGAAATTCCTAACTAAAAAAGTAACTATTTTAATAGATTTTAAAGATTTTTTTTTTCTCTTTTATGTGTGTGATTTTAAAGGTACAATATTTATTTTAGATTTGCCATGTAATGTATATAATGTATACATGAAAGATATTAGTGGTTTTCATAATTTCTAACTAAATTAATATGATAGGCAACTAGTTTTGTATTTCTCCATGCAGGAAACATCACCTTTAGGTAACTTCATTTGGAAAACAAATCCTTTAATTTTCCTTTTGTGTACACAATTTTTTTTCAGAAACTTTTCAGAAAAGGTATTCTTTTATAAATACCTTTTTAAAATAGGATAAATTAGCTCCATACGCTTTAAAATATATATATATATATATATATATATTGCAGTATTGTGTTTTAGTGAAAATATAAAATTTAATTTTGAATTAAAGTTTTTTGTTGTTAAATAATTTTAAGTGTGATCTTAAAATAATATTCCAATTTAATGATAATTTTATAGTCTGTACTTTTTGTCAGTGTATAGTATAAAAGTAATTTTTAATAGCATCAACTTGAATGATCTGTAATGCAGAACATACATGATTTGTAAATTTTATAATCGTGATTTTTTTTTTTGTTAAAAGAACTTCTAGGATATTTGTGATAGTATAGAACCAAATTAACTTTATCAGTCTCTTGTGCCGAATATGCCTAAGAACCAATATCTGGCACCTTTTCACACATACTGCAGTGAAATTGATTTATTAAATTTTTTAAAAAAAACTACGTTTCTATACAAATAAAGTTTATCTCTTAAGAAAATTCGACACATTGTGCAATGAATGTCATTTCTGTACTTGATTTGGAAATTTGCTTATCTTGATCAATATGAATCTCTGAAATTTCATTCTTATTAACTATTATCTGGAAATTATTTTGTCTTAATTTCATTTGTAATTTTATAACATTTCAGTGAAATAATTTTTTTTGCAGGGATTGGTAGTGATTTAGTTTGCTTAGGTGAACAACCTTTACATGCTGTTCCACTATTTAAAGTAAATATTTATGAATTGATATTATAAGTTTATTATTATAATTCTGCTTAAAATGTTGTGAATTTATTAATATTTTATGATTAATAATGCATATTTTTTTATTGGAGATTTGTACTTTTTTATGTATTTTGATTGAAAATGTTCTTAAATTTTTCTTTTAGTTTCATAATAAACAATTACCTCAAAGCACCCCATCTGTTGCTGATGATTATAATATGCCTCACTGGATTAATCTGAGGTATTTATTTGGTTTTTTGATTTCGAAATGTTTAAAACTTGCTGTATATTTAAGTGAATTTGAAATTCTGTAACTTAACAAAGTCTGATATAACTGCATATCCGTTTATGCATTTCATCTTTAGTTTCTTCTCTATTATTGTTTTTAATAGTGTAATTTTCTTTTTCAGTTTCTATTCCATGAAAAGCCAAAGTATATATAATGATTTTGTACCAAGAATAAAGCTTCCAACCCTCTATGTGAGCATATTTGATTTTAGAATAATTTAAAATTTTTTCAGTACACTTCTAATCAAGTCTTTTGTTCGTAATATATTAATAATTGTTTTATTCTACATTCATACAGCCAGAAGAAAGTGATGAAAAAGAAACAGGATGTATGTATAAAATTTTGCATTTCGTGTAAATCAGTGTTTTAAAAGTGCTTTCAAGTGAAATGAAAACTAAAAATAAATTATAAGTTTTGCAGTTAAAAAATTTTACAGATTGGTATTGGTCTTTTCAAAATGTTTTGATGGATGAAATTAAATAAAACACTGGGCTTCAAAATTGCCTTTTTTCTGATGCGTAAGGAAAATAATGAATTCCATTGGAATTTTTCTGAATTCAACTATGTTAGTTATATTGGCTCAATCACCCTCAGTTTTTTTCCCACCTACATTAAATGGGAATGAAATATGTATATTCATACGTATATGCGATTCTGTTCAGCTTACCTTATCTAAAATGTTTGAGATGTTGGTTTTCTTTGTTTGGCATCTGGAGCTTCCATCTTCAACACCCAACAATAATCAACTAGCACTCCTTTACTTCATAATCCCTGGCACCTCTTTTCCATGGTACAGATATCTTGATAAAAATGCTTTCCTGCCTCATTGTTGACAGAACCAATATTATCTGGTTCTGGAAGAAATTAAGGTGAGAGATTAAGAATTGTATCTTGAGTGACATATTACAATCCATATCTTTGCCTGACTGTAGCAGTTGACCCGTGATTTCACGGTAGTTTGGTGCTTTACATTTTCCTAAAAAGTTTTAGCTCTTCGCTTCTCAATGATTTCCATGCTGATTTTTCGATTTCGCTTCATAGATGTTTGTTCCTCATCGTTATTCAAAGATCATATTTGGGGACCTACAAAATTTCTTTCCTTGAGTTTAGGTTTGCTTACATTGGGGATTTTTTCTATCAAATAATAAAATGAAAACACTATTTTTATCCATTGCTTTAACCCCTTCTTTAAGATTATTCTCCATCCTCTTCATAACAAAAATTATCAGAGTTTACTAGTGAAGATGTACAGCATTTTCTCTCCAGGTATGAATGTTTTGTGCTTTGGGTCATTCCTTCTTGATATAATTATTCTTGTCCCTACTGTTCCATTAGGGTGTGTGTGCATAAAATTAGTATAGCTGAGCTGCAAACCCATTAACGCAACAACTTTTAGGTCTTGACATATGTTCCAACAATACTCGTCATACTGAATTTTTGTCAACATAATTTTCATATTTTCATTGGTTTCCTTTATCATAGTCATATAAGTTGTCAGTACTAAAAACCATTATACAAAAAATGTGGGTGACTAAAAATTTTGATTGTATATTTGAATTCAGTGCAAAATGTTTCATTAGAAACATAATAAATCTGGAGGGAACCAAAACCTTTTTAACCAGTGTAATTATAATTTTTTCAAAAAATTCTTCCAGTAAAATTTTCTAATTTTAGAGTAATCGAAAAGATACAAAACCTGCTTTTGATTCACTGCTATGTAGGCTATTGTTTACACTCTCAAATTAGTATGAAACCTTAATTTTTAATGTTTCAAATTCTAAAGCTTAATATTAGCTTTATTCACTAAAGCATGCAATCTAAATGGAAACCTAGAACTGGTAAACAAAGCACTCTAGTATTCTTTTCAACCCTACTTCCATCAGAAAATATTTGCTGTGATCTCGTAGTTTGGAAAGAAAGAAAATGAAACATCAACCAAGGATTAACTAAAAGGAAATTCAATATGAAAAATAAATTGGAAAATTTTATTGAAATTGTTTAAAACAAGCATCTTTCAACCATTATTTCTTGCAACTGCTGTAGAATCTGAAAGAAAAAAAGTCATGTGAGAAGTTTCATAGCCTAATTCCTCCCTGTACAAGCTCCTGCAGTTTATTAAGTCCTGATCTAAAGTAATGATGCTAACTTTATGCTAAATTTTACAAGATTTTAAGCTAAATTTTACTGCAAATTGTGTAAAATATTCCTTTTGCAAATTTAGCTTCTATAAAGTCAGCTAATCAGTTTTTATTTTTTATAAAATGTTACTTTTACATGTTATTTAATATATAAAAATTGTAAATTCTACGAAACTTTAAACATCTCTATTGAGAAAATAAGTGATGAAAATGTTCTTAGTTGATAGTTTTTTTTTTATCTAAGGTAAGACCTGTGAATTGCTTTTAAATCTGTTATATTTGCCTGTAGCAAATTGTTAGCGAGTTATTTTTATCTAAAACTTCATAACTTTAAATATTTTTTAACTGCACATTTCAGTTTAAATTTATTATCCAATTTAATTAAAAACCATTTTCTCCCTCATTGTTTAAATGCTCTGTTTCTTTAAACTTCTCTGATTAGCTTCTCAGTCCAAGAGGTCTCGACATGCAAGCCAGCCTGATCCATCATTTCCCGTTCTATTTGACTATGATGAACATGATCGTAATGTCTTTAATGTTCCTACTCATTCTAATACTATGAGGTAAGATCTGAAGCAAGTTTTTATAAGTCATTTAAGAATATAGTGGTCTTCTGCTTATCAAAGTCCTGAAAAATTCACGAATACAGATTTCAGTCCAATAGAATGTATTTATATTTTTGTGCTGTACAAAGTGAACTTGCTTTACAGATAAAATAACCATTCTCTGCATATGCTAAATTTGAGAGGAGTGTTGTTTATTTCTACAAGTTGAGAATCTCATTTTATTCCTAACAGAAAGGTTAATTAATTAATAAACTAAATAGTTATCTCGCCAAAGTGGTGATTCTGATTTCTTGAACTGATTAAGATAAATTATGTTCTTTTTTAAGAACATAATTTTTAATTAAAACTAAAAATGTATTTTGATTTGATTCAAGTTCATTTAAATTACATGATATTGAAATGTTTTTATAACCTTTAGCATAGAAATGTCATTGTGGATGCATGTGGCAACATGGAATTAGTTGGACTCTTGCTCTAAGATTAACCTATTTTGATCGCATTCTTGAACTTGTTTTGCATTTTATGAACATTAGATTTGTGTATTTTATGAACACAAAAACTAAGCAGGAACATTTTTTATTTATTAAAATACAAGCAGACGTTACATCAATGCTTTCTTTTATATAAATTTGAGTTCCAGTAGCAGTTGAATGAGGAGAGTGCTTGGCATTCAGTTATCAAACTAAGCATTCCTGTTTGACATCTTTTATTCTTTCATTCAATTTAACAAAAAAAATCTACTTTAAACTCCATGTTTCCATTCCAGGATTTTTTTAAAAAAAGACAGTTTTAAATATCTACGGAATTTAGCATATTGTTACAAAAATCGCCCAGTTAGTGTACATGAATTTAGTTCAACAAGCAGGATAATAAAAAAATGACTCTTTATTCCATGAATATTTCAGAAAATGGAAAATAGCACAGGTAACAAAATTAATTAGCACTTTTATAAATTAATGACACAAGTAGACAGATCACTAATAAATCTCAGTAACAGCATTCAATATCTATCGGCTCACCAGCTTGCACTGTGGTCAAAGCTCCAAAGGTGACTGACTTCTGTTTTGAGTAACTGGCTTTTTATACCTTTTTTGACAGGATGTGATGTTGCATAGTAATCTCTCCAAGGTTCTTTAAATTTCCATTTCCAGTAGAGTTAGGACCACAATTCCTGAATTTTCTAGAATCTTTGTTTTATTGCCAAAATGGTCACCAAGGTCGGGGTTAATTGGATTGGCTTCCTGTAAAACTCTTTCCTGCCATAAGATTAGCATGTCTTGGAAACAACTTTACAGCTTCATAACATTATTTTAAAGATTTTGTAGAAAGGTATTTGAGAACATGTAGAATTGAATCAACGTCCAAGGGTTGCATTTGCAAACAACATATTTTTAACATCTTAATGAAATAGACTTTAAGTGGTGTTTCTAAGATAATTTTGAAATAAAAAAAGAATGAACAAATAAGGTCAAGAAAATTTTTGAGATTGCATTTTTTTTATTGAACTTGGCAAACATCCTGTATGCAAGATGTATATTTATATATTTTGAAGGCAAACTATGAGCTTGCAAAGACCAAGGAAAAGAAAGGATACTCCACCTACTTCTTATACAATGAATCTCCATCAGAATTATAGCACAGAAGAAATTAGTCGTTTAACTTCCTCGGAGCCTGTACCTATCTTTCAACAGTCTCAGTCTCATGCGTCTTCTGCTGCCATTGCTATTCCACATTCTGGCCAGCATTACAGTGCCATTCCTTCTTCATATCAAAGTTCACTTGGTAATCATTATTTTTGTATCATTTTGTCACATCTTATTTGCAAGTCTAATAAAATTGATACACATTTATATCTACTGTATAATTGTGCTTAGTTTAAATATTTTATAATTCCAGATTTATTCTAAATTATAATTTATTTCCATGTTAATTGTAATATTAACATGGAAATTAATTTACTCGTTTGTGAATGTTAAATTTCAATTGCTGATATCTGCTTGATAATCTGAGATGGGAATTGGAATATGTATTGCATATAACTAGTTGGAGCTTAGTTTAATATAGTTAGATTCACTTCCTGATCTGAAAATACATGAGTGTTATTCTGGGATAGACTTCATAATTTTGAACCATGAGATCACCAGGATAACAACTGAGCCACTGGTACCTCCTCTCTTCAAAGTTCCACATCACACCTCTAAAAATTAGTTTAGGAAAAGCAATATTTTAATGTTTTTAATGAAATTGCTGCCGTTTGTGTGAATAGACTGATGTGATCTATAGGGTATTGATTTTTTGTTTGTGAATGTTTTTCTTTGCTTTTGAAATTTTTTTTAACAAAGTAGTAGAGCATGTGAAAAAGCGAAATTTTGCTTGCCAAGAATCATTCTATTAGCTTATTATGAGATGAACAATATTAGTATTTTTTCATAGACATTTATGTATTTCCAAAAGAGAATCAAAAATTGTTTTTCATATAGTGTGACTGCAATTTCGAAACAAGATGGGTAAAAAAAATTCTGGAAATGTGAAATGTTGTTAAGGCATCAATGCAGGCATAAGTTATATATATAACTGCACAGCTAATTCACTATTACATTATTCAGATTTTTAAAACCCTGTTTTGAACTAGTAGCTAAATTATTTAAACCTTCTTTTGAAAGCAGTTTTTGCTTATTTTGAAAATGAATTCTTTTGATTCTTAGAGATGTTTTCAATTGTAAAATATAATATTTAACCACTTACCCGTTTTGTTTCCTTTGCTATGCAGTTGAATTACACATTGTTTTGGTTCTGTATTGCCCATTTGATTTAACTAAGAGTTCTTGGGACTTGCAAGATGTTTGTGGATTCCATGCAATTTCTGTTTCAAGTTATAATTTCTAAGATTGACATAATTTTAGTTAATAAATTTTAAAAAAATATAATAATTTGATTCGCATACAGTGGACAAGTAAAACAGTTGAATGGTTAAAGCCCTTTTGAATTTTATTATACATTAACCCATTATCTGCCAATTGTCCCTTTTTTTAGGATGTTTGTTTTATTTTTACATAAATAGTACAGTTTTTAGCTTTGATTGTTGCATTTGAATGTTGAGCAGACTGCTATGAAAGGTATAAATCCAATAAAAAATTTTCTAATTCAAAAGATAATTAATCAGTTTAATTTTAAAAAATTCAGAAATAACATTTTCTTTCATGTTATCATATTAAAATTGTTTTTTTTTGAAAAAGTTAAATAATAGAGTTTTGGTGCATAATGGGTTAAAAAGGACTTTTTGTTAACCTTTTAGAAGCAGAAAATGTTCCTAGTGGCCAATATGCTAGAGAATATTTTGAATCGGAAGTGAGCCCTCCTAGCCGAGTAGTAGTTGGTAGTGATCCATCTTCTGAATCAACTGTTAATAAACAAGAGTTGACTCAAAGATTGAAAGCCTTAGTTAATCCATTCAACCCTTCACAGATCACTATAAAATTGACATCCAATCGAAGGCGATGGACTCATGTTTTTCCTTTAGGTAACTATGTATTTAATTTTAACTTTCACATTTAAAAACAGATTAATTTTCTTAACAAATTTCTGTATGGAATTAAAACATAAATTCCATTCTTAATTGAAAATATGCAATAATTGGTTTTTGATTTCTTTAACATTTTATAGATAAATATCTGCTATTTTCTTTGCATAATCAATAAGGTTAATAGATTTTTAGTTTTAAATAGATTTGGAAGAATTCTGTTCAGTTGTTGATTTTTTTTTTATTTTTGGAATTAAGATTTTTATTCAAATTACTTACTGTGTTTTTTCTTCTTAATTGTATATTTTAAATTAATTTGGTTTTAAACATTTCTTTTCGAGTAATGCATTTCCTGCCAGAAATACTTGCACATCAAAGAAAATAATTTATTTTATTTGAATTTTATATATCCATATCATTAGTCAATATTTTTCAGGTTAGGTTTTTTATTTTATTACTTTCACTACTATTGTAGGTCCTACAGGAATATTTATGCAGCAACATCATTATCAGGCTATTCCTCAAATCAGTGCTGCAACTTTGATTTCTGTAGACAAATCTTTTAATAATTACGAATGTCCTTTTCAACGAAGCTCTCTTTTTAGTTATGATTTTGATGGTGAGTTTTTAAATTTTTCCTTTCACGCTCAATTTTTGTTTTGTACTTCCTTTACTATTATTCTTTTTCTGCTTGCTTTTCCCTACCCTTTGTCCCTGCTTGCTGTTACCTTCATTTTGTTCCTATGTCTGGATTTTTTTACACTAAAAGCATACCTAATATTCTGCTTAGGCATTTCTTTTTGTTAAAAGGTATTAAACACAAATGATGTTTGTTTTCTGAAATTTTGCTTTGCTGTAAAAAATGATTCTGTAATTTTCTTTTGAAGCTCATTGATATTTTTAATTTTCTGTAAGGCAGGTAAGTTTCATGTTAAAGAATTATTTAATGTGAAATAGTTTTGAAAAACTTAGCATTTCTTCCTGTTTCACTTAGGTATAGAACATAAATCAAGCACTTTAAGTAGAAGGGAAATCCATTCATCTTCAAGTAACATGAGTTCAAATTTAGGAGATGGTAATATGATTTACTATGCTTCTTTTGCATGCTATGAAATTTTAAAGTTTTTGCTTTCTTACTGTAGCAAAATACATCCAGTAATAGGATTCAGTTGATTTACAACAGTTTGTAAGAATCTATACCTTATTCTTTATTGAGTTTGTGAACCCTTTGCACTTAGAAAAATACTAAAATGTACATGTGTATAAGAACACATTTTAGTGCTTAGAAAGCTGAAAAATTGCATTTGTTTTACTTTCTAAAAACTAATCTGATAGTTTTTGCTAGTATATGGCTTTTATAATAATTATCTACCAAGAATGTGAAAATAATGTATCATTTAAAATGGCAAGTCAGACTTGATGCAAGAGTGTAAAGTGTTAAAATGTAATTGTTATTCTCACCAAAATGTGCATTTGGACAACTGCCTGGACCTGGCATTTCTTATTCTTCCTTTATTCTTTTTTCTTTAATATTCATTATTAAACATGCAATAATTGTGATATCTGTATTAATTTTGGGCAGAAGGTGTTAAAAAAAGAAGGGAAAAAAAAGCTATGCTTAATAGTATTAGTTTATTCATTTGATAAAACTTGCTACAGTTTCATTTCTGTGAACACATTAGTTAATAAAAATGCTTTGAAAATTTGGATGCAACTCAATTTTGCTTCATGTGTTTGCCTCTTAATACGCAATAAAGTAGCTTTCTTATTTAACATTAGCAGACTAATTAAATGTAACTAATAGAATATTTTAATCATGAAATACATGTTATACTTCTGTTAAAAACATTGACTGTAAGGAAGAAGTTTCATTGTTTTTCCAAGAAACATCGAATTTTATTCATAAAATTAAATTGTTCCATTTATGTCTGAACAATTAATTGTACATATCCACTTTTTTGTTTGGTGGAATGTTTGAAGAAGATCTAACTATTAAATGCTAACCAGACTGAATATTGACAAACCAAACTTTAGTATTATGTATTCAGGTTTTGTGACCTTAGAAACACTTGTTATTTCTATTTATATATTTATCTAAAAATAACATAACTGTTGTAGATGGCATAGCCTTTTTAACAATATTTGCAAAATCTTCTGCTGACTGTACAATTGGGCAGTTGATTTTTTTGACATGACAGCATTTCGTGCCAAGCATTTTGCCTTATTACCAATTCCATCCACCACACCTTTTCCATGGACCATTGCAAAATATTTCCAGTGGAAAGTTTTTTTTTTCAATTTAATGCTAAGGTCATGTATCTATTTTTAAACTCTTATGAAGAGCCATCTGTCCATATTATCTCTTCAAAAAAATTGTTTTCCCTTGCATTTGGCTGAATTTCTTCATAAATTTTTTCAATAAAAGCTCACAGTATTTTTTTCCTTCTCGGAAGTGTTGGCACATATTAAGTAAGTATTGCATTTTCCATGTACAAATACTGCAGCTGTAAATAGGTTACGCTTTTTTGTGTCAAAAGTGCACTCTGGACTTCATCCTGGTATGAGCAACTATAGTTCATGGCAAAATCCAACTGGAAGACTCTTGATTCAGGAGAATTTTTATCATTTTGAAATTCTTGAAATTGTATTCTTTTGGTGTTTATATGAGAACTTATTACTGAAAAGTAGTCACACATACAATCCAAAACTTCCCTAATGCATGTCTCTCAATATAATTTTCAATTATCCTTTATCTTTATTGCTTTATAAAGTTTGATATTCAGGTCGCCAAATTAACTACCTGTTTACTCAAAACTGTGAATTAGTGTTGTTACTTTCCTGTAAAAAATAGTTCATATTATGTATACAGTAAATATTATGAATTATGTAATGGCCTCATTAAAAAACCAAAAAATACACATATAATTAAGTAAAATAGTTAACTTTTTCCTTCAAAATTTTACCTAAATTATATACTGTTGCCTATAGTAGTTCTTACTTCATTAGAAATATAATTACCATCATAATTTTTGAATTCCTACTGCTGAGATGGAGTAAAATTCAAACGCGTCCTGTGCATAACATTAGGTATGCCCTTTTCATAACACAAATTAAATAAATTTTAAATTTTATTGAATAATGTATTTGACAAAAATGTAGCATAATTGGATGGAGGTACTATTTAGCTGTTAGGAAAAAATTGAATGGCAATATACAAGTTCTAAATTCTCAGAGTTTATGACATAGAAGTCAAGATAGAAATTAATTTTTTTCTGAGTCCCATTCATAACGAGCATATTAAATCATTTTTTAAGTATTTAAACTGTAATTATTGTTTTGTTTTCTACTTGAAATTTGAGAACCAGTCCTGCTTTTGAATTCAATTGCAAAACAAAATGAATACACATCTTATTTTACTATTTTGACATCCTATGAAAATGCCCTTTTTGTTTTTTGTGGGAAAATTTGTTCATTTTTTTCCATTTTTTAATACTTCTAGTGAATGTAAAAACAATTTTTTTGATTCCCCACCCCCTGAATAATTGTTTACAAAACAGTACACCAAATAATTATTGCTTAAGTATTAAAATTGTTGTTTCATAAGTTCTCAGTTTTTAGTGTCTTTTTTTTAGTTTGTTTTTTAGGGTTTCCTGACTTTAAAGAAATTAATTTCCTTAAAAGAAGACCTGTTGTTGCACCTTTCATTAATTTTTTTTTGTAAAACTTGTATCATTGTAGTACGATCACCCAATTCTGGCTGTCGAATGTCATCTTCTCTTCAGCCTAGTGACAACATGTCAGTTCAATGGGGGATAAGTGTAGAGCAAGAATGGACACCTGCTATTACAACAGGTCGTATTTCACTTTTTATTTTTTTGCTTGAATTAAATAAAATTCTGTATTTAAGAGTCTTTATTTTGCCACGATTCAGTAAAAAAAAAAAAAGTTTTGAGATGCAAGAATATTTCGTATTCTAGTCAGATCTCTTGGTTTCTAAATATGACATTGTGGTTAAACTGTGTGTACATGGAATTTCAGAAACTATTTATGGAGCAGAAATTGTAGAAATTTGTTGCATCATAAATTGGAATGTTTCCCCACTTTGTTATGTAATTCTTTATAAAAAAGTATATAAATGTTTAAAAAATATTCATGAAATCTAAATAGCTATTGTTATCTGTAAAGCAAATTTATAATTATGGAGTGTAAAACGAATTTCATTTAATTCTTCCAAAGATTCTTAAGTTCATGAATATATCTTCCCCTCTTCTGGGGAAAAATTAAAATATATTCTTATAATCTCTACTGATAATAAAAATGATTCTGTGTGTTTCTCAATTGATGCTGTTAAGGGCAGATTGTTGAACTTGCAGGCAACCCAGGTAACCAAATTCATCACAAATATACTTCTAAGGCTAAAAATGTGCATCTTGGAGCATTTTATTTTTTAAAAATTTTAATTAGAAATTAAGGCAGATTTTGGCATTTTCAGTGACAACTTGTAAAATTTTATGTCACAAAAATTATTTTTGCGTCATTTTAAAATTCAAAAAATTGTTTTTGTATTGATACCAATTTAACTATCGTACATCGCGCCCGGCGGAAGTGGGCTGTGCAACAATACTTTTATTTTCATCAAATCGTTTAATCGCATTATTTTTTCTTTTTGTTAAAGCTATGGTTAACTAAATTTGCTTTTTTTGATGCGCTAAGTACATTAACTCCAAAGCTATGCTTTTTAAAATATTTTTCAACTCAAGCCCATTGAATGAATAGATTTTTATTTCATTTGATAAATTTTACATAAGGGAATATTTTCCCACACCAGATTCAAATGGATCCCTTTATAATGTGATGGTCATTGGCTTTCTGTTTAACTTTCTGATCAGGAATTTTAGTTTCATTTTAATTTTGCAGTTAATATAATTTTTTAGACATTTTGACAAAGAAATAATGAAACTCTTTCTTTTCACACAATTTAATATTTGGAAAAATCTGGTATTTAAATCTTTTTAAAGGATATTTTTAATATTTCTCCTTCATACTGGTTTTGGAAATTCCATTTCATTTTTCAGATTATTTCATTTTTTTCAAAGCATCTTATTATTCTTTTATCTGTTATATATGACGAAGTAGATATTTTCACTTCTATAACTGAACTTTTCTTGCCTGCTAATTTTTTACTATTAAATTTGGTTATGTGTTGACTTTTTTGAAAATTACTAAATTTATTTCAAAAATGAGTATTAGACATGTAACTGATCATAAATAAGTAAAAGAAAAAAATTGGCATTATTTGTTTTCAAGAAATTTGTGGTTTCACAATGTAACCAATGAACGGTAATGGGCTATTTTTCCTTCGAATAAGTTATCATCGAAATGCAATTTAAATTATTTATTTAATTTATAAGTATACGCGAGTATTCATGATATTCAACATTCATAAAATTCAATATTACTTTTGAACATTAAATTTTAAAAAATATCAATTTGTGCAAAAACCCTCATCATTTTTTTTCGTTTAGTGATCAAAAGCAATTTAGCTCTTGCAATGGCGATATCTTTGTGAATACTAATGGTATAGAACTGGAATTTTTACATTAGTTGTCCTATATATCTGGTTCTTAAGTTATGAAAGTAAAATTACGCTGCATTTCGCCCATGCACAGTAAAAAAAATGCCCAATGTGTGATTTCGCTGCAAAACCAATGAACGTTAAAGGGTTAACTTGATGCATTTAATAATGCATTACTTTGAAGGCGTGCTTAAAAATCTATATATTTAAAATAAATTGGCAAAACCGTGCAACAGTCTCCCAGCCCCAACCACTGGACCGATTTCAACAATTTTTATTTCACATGAAAGCTTATGACCACTAGATATGTCTTCAATGGTCACCTGCCCCCACCAACCTCCATTTTCGAGAGAAATCAAAAACATACCACTCCACTTTATATTCTCTATGAGGTATAAACCATCAGATAGTCCACCAGCTCCAACCCTTGGACTGATTTCAATAATTTTATTTCATGGGAAAGTTTGGCTTCTAGATGTGTCATCGATGGTCGCCGGCCCCCCCCCCCAACCTCCGTTTGCAAGAGAAATTGAAAAATATAACTTTGGCACAGTCCATGAGCCTCTATAACCACCAATTTATTTCACCAAGTGGTAAGCATAGCCACAGGCTATTAATATTACTGACTAAGAGCTGGTCTCCAAAGGTGGTTAGTAGGTATTTAATTTTCACATAAATTTCAATCTGCAATAAATTCATGTTTTTCAACTTTATTAGATGACAAAGGTAAAATTTTAAGTAGTTATGTATTCCATATTGATAGTATAACAGCCAGTAAAACCATTATTCCTAGCAATCTAGCTGGCCACCAAAATGGCTAGTAGTAATAATAAAGCATTAAGAGGGATTAGATATAATCCAGAAAAGACATTGTAATGGTTTTAATTATCTCGAGGGAAACTATTAATCCCCAAAATCCTCACTTACGAGTATATGTAAGAGAAGCACATGGGAAATTTCACTTGGTCATGCACCTTGAATTCAGATTGGAATTGAAAACATTTTGAGGAAAGATATTTGAAGTCATTTCATTATTTTGATGTTAGATTTTTACTTGGTTTTGCTATGGTAAATAAATATGAGTTTCTTGTTATGTTCAAATTTTAATGTAGCAATATCTTGTGCTTTTGAAACTCTCACATAAGATATTCCCATCTTTTGAAAGTTTTCCTTGTATGTATTAAGACTTTATATTGTTAACTCTAAAGTCAATGAATTAATTTATTGTCTTATATAAATGGGTAGTGTTTAATTCATATTGTAGGTGTGGATTGGAAATCCCTTGTCATTCCAGCTTGCCTTCCCATTACAACAGATTATTTTCCCGATAGAAGGAGTTTGCAAATAGATTATGTTATATCAGATTATAATCTACTTCCTGAAGATATTATTACTGAAAATGCAGTTCCTAGGTGAATATTTCTTTAGTTATATTTGGGGATGTTGTAATGGTGATGATTGCATTACTTTGAAGATAAGAAGTTCAATTGTTTTTAAAAGTATTCTTATGACTAATGTTCATTAACCTTCTAAGCTACTAAAGGAAAATGTTATATTTTGCAGTTAGCTCAATAGATATACAGTCGAGTGTTATATATACAGTCGAACGTTGCAAATCCAGAATCATTGGGACTTCGGCAATTCCGGATCTTGGATCATTTCAATATTAAGAAGTGAATTTCACATCAGAAAACGCATACTTCAATTTAAATTTTTAAAAAACTTATTTATTACTTGTTTTCTTTGATTTATAAATATAATTAATATTATTTCTTATTAATTTTAACGTTTTACACAAAATACTTCATTTAAAGTGAGTTGCTTCATTAATTTTGGTTTTTGATTCAGTAACTTCTCTTTTATTTTATGTATCGCCATTTTGTTTGACTCCGAAATAAAGTCTCTTTGCTCAAGTCCTTTTATTGCGGTGTTCAACTCTTCCTCTAAGCTGTGAATTGACATTTTATCTTCCGCTTGTGTTTCTTCTTCGCTATTGGATACCAAAATTTTGGAGTTCATCAATACTATACCTCATATTTCGGCATCAGTAAGCTGAAACACTGTCGGAGCTTTATTGTCGCAATGCAGTACTTTAAAAGGCATCATTCGGCGATTTCTTGTCCTCTTGACTTGTTGTAATCAAGTACTTCAAAATTTTTTTTTCTTTAGAGATCTGAAATCGGTATATGTTTTCTTCGTCCTCATAGAATGTGGTTGCCGGCCACATACATCAACTCGCATAAGAAAAGTACTACATTTGCGAGGGCTAGTTCGGAATTAAAGACAACTGCGGCGTATTTCTACAATATTCCATTCGTTCTGGTCAAATCCTCTTTGTGAGCCAGAAGGGGAAAGGAAGTTGCATGCACATCTTATTTGTTAACATTTCTTACATTCTGGACTAGTTCGTTTTGAGTGCTAGAGAGGGGAAGGAGGAAGGTATTGTAACTCCGCGATTCGTTACAATACCTTCATCGTACATCGTTGTACATGTGGTTAAATACTTTCCCTCCCCAGATGGTTACGACCAGTTTCTGCTGATTCTGGGCGCCAATTTGTTATATAAAAGTTAGGATATTTTCTTTTTTTTTCTTGGGGGGGGGGGGGGTTTTGGAATGAAAAAGTTCCGGATTTTGGATGTCCAGATTTGCGACGTTTGACTGTATATTTAAAAATCTCCTGACAAATATTTCTTTGTATTGTAGAAGTTTGACTGCACTTTAAAATACTTTTGAAATGTTTATGTGATGATTAACATTTCAGGTCATGATGAAGTATCTTAGTGCATGACAAAATTGTCTTGGGAAATTTTCTGGTGTTACTGTGTAACACATCAGTTTAAATCTGGAAACTCATTTGGTTTATTCATTTTAAAGGTTCATAGATTTGAGATGAATGTGTTTTTGTACTAAAATAATCAGTTGTTTAGAGGATTAAAATTATGTCCTTAAACATCCTACATTAATGTTGTAGAAAGCTGTAAATTAGGTCACCAACATGGATGCTGTTCTCAATTTCCAAATTCAGATTTATTCTGTAGCCTTTGATTTAGCTTCAAAATAGATTTAATCAAAATCTAAAATTATTATATTAAGGTGTTGAGCTGTTTAAAGATTTTGTAGAACAAAATACTTTTATATTGCATCTAGCTATTATATTCATATAAAAAATGTTGTGAACTTTTAAAGATTTGTCTGTGCACTATTTTATCCAAAAGAGGGGAATGAGCACAGAGGATGTTTTCAATAAAGTCGCAAAAAATCTGCATTTTTATATTTTAAAATCTTGCATACTTAGAATTAATTCAAGTTTATTATTAAGACGATGATGGTATTTTAGTTTACTAGAGCAATATGAAAGTTCAAAACTTTTCAGAACTTCTGTTATGATGTGACGTGGCTATGTGAGTAGATGTAAACTTGCTGCTGAATATCTATAACACATTTGTGATAGTTTTTTAATCTTATTTGAGGGAACAAATTGTTTACTTACGAGATTATTAATAGGGAAAACTAGGGATAGTTGACCCTACTTTTATTTTTCTCATATTTCTTGAATATTTGAATTTTTTATCATCATTCAAAGATTTGTTTTTAAGAAGGATAAATGTACTTATGCTAAACTGATGTCTCATTTAATCCTAAAATAAATATATTTCTTGAAATCGCCTAGGGTCAAGTATCCCTAACTTTATGAATACTTGACCCTACATGCAAAGAGTATTTAAATTCTTTTGATAATTTTTATGTACGCGAAATTCAGATGTTATGTTAATACTAATTACAAAAGGTGTTTATTATCAAAAAATATTAATGAAACTAATAAAAAAAAATATGGAATCTATAAAACACAGTTGTTATTAATAAAATCTAGTTAATTAAATTAGTCTAGTCGTTAAATTAAATCTAGTCATTAAATTAAATTAGTTCAAAATTTAATGAAGAATTAAAGTATTGATTTAATTAAATGATGAAAATTACAGCAATGGAACTGAGAATGTAGCAGCTTTGTTAGTGCTTTAAAGAAATGCCGGTTTTGGAAAATTAGAAAAAAAGAATAGCATCAAAATGAAAAAAAAATCTAAGAAATGTTGTACAAAGCTAAAAATAGAGAAGCTCAATAGACTTATTATTATCGGTTCTTCTAATATTTAAAGAAAATTAAAAGCAAAAGAATAATTTATTTTAAGAAAAGATTCAAATCAAGAAAGAAAGACGTATTCAATAGAAATGGCAAAATCTTAAATAAAACCAAACAATGACAAATAGTTCGAGCAAAAGATTTTTATTCAAATAATAAATAAATAAAACTTTCTTTCAGGTGAGGAAAAAATAGATTAATTTTCAATTATTTTTAAAATTCTTACTTAAAATAATTATTTGCATTATTTGAAATTATCATATTAAAAGAAATTTTATTCAGTAAATAATTAGTAGCAAACAATTTTTAAGTAAATATTCTGTATATTTGAGTTCCCATTTTGCCAGCAAACTCCACGCACCAGAAAACTGATCCCAACCACAAAATTTGCTTCGGTCGGCTATGATATCGGAGCTGCACTAGCTTTTAATAGGGTCAAGTATCGCTAACTTGACTTTTACTAAATCTAAAAATTAAACCACTTAGAATTAAGATTCTGCATAATATAGTATATCAAATTAAAACTAGAAGTATGCTTAAAACAAGATTCTGCATAACATAGTATATCAAATTAAAACTAGAAGTATGCTTAAAACTCAGAAATATTTTAATTCATCATATATTCATTAGTAAACTTCCTATCCACTGAGGAATGAAAAAGAGAATTTACTTTTGTACCCCCAAAATATATTTACCTACACACCATTATGATGGCTTTTCAGCTTGGATTAAAACCCCTCTAATTGACCATATGACAAAAGGTCAAATAAAAATGGCACACACAAATGACCAATTATCTCACAAGCTGAGAAAATCACGTAGGGTCAAGTATCCCTAGTTCCCCCTATTTTAGGTCATAATACAGGACAAAACTGTCTCATGTCATACAGTAACACCAGAAAACTTCATATCAGTTTTAATTTGGACTAATCAAGTTCTTTGTAAGAAAACAGTTTAAATGAACTAATTTATTAATTGCAAAACATAGGGTAAAAATGTCTATTGTTTCTGTATAAATAATACAAATTATAAAGATCATGGAATACATTTATAGCTTTGTCTTTTACTGTATTATTTTATTCTTGGTAAATAAAATATTTTATTTACTAAACATAAATTCTTATTAAGCATAATCATATTTCTCCAGCACATATGTACATACAGCATTTATAAACTTTATGTAGGTACTTTCAAAATGATGAAGATGCAGTGCGACATCCATTGACAACATCCGAAGTTTATAGGGAGCTTATCTGCCAAAGATTACAGCAGGTAGCATTTGAAATACAATTTCCTTTAAATTATACATTTTTTGTATTGCATTTTAATGCAATTTGCTGATGTATTTTTTAGGGCTTTCAAATAATCGTTTTATCAAAACATTCCTCATATCCAGTCACACAAGTAAGTTCAAGTCCTCAATACTCATCAGCAATATTCAAAGGAACTACAAGCATTGAACAGGTGATCTAACGCTTTTGTAATTAAATAAAATTTTTATATGAATTGGTATTAATTTCGGTTGTATTCATTTATTCATAAATGTATTTGCTGGTATGAACTTAGTTACTTAAACTATTTCAAATTTAATTTCCATTGTAGTTTTTATATCTGCATCATCTACTGCTCATGGAGTCTTCTTGTTTTAAATATAGAGTTGCCCTGTGAAAATAAAATTTTATTTGAAAAAAAAATTATATTTATATACATATGAAAGCTTATTGGTCAATAAAGTTATTTTGCACATTTCAATATATCATTTCCAAAGAAACTTCAAAGGTGTGTACTGTGTATTAAGGAAAGTAAAATAGATATTTTTCAGCAGTATAATCATTCCTCTTTGCAATTTTGATGCAATAAGAGATGTCAATATTCTCTTTAGATTATAAATGATTAATTTTTTAAAAATTTTGACAAATCAATAGAGTAAAAATATTAAAATAATGCTTAATTAACTCATATTTATAATTTTTCTAATTTTCATTTTTTTAGTAAAATATTGGACATAAATATAATGTTTATAGATTTTATTTCTTCAATAAATTCAATGTGTAGAATAATACTCATTGATTCCATTGAAAGTAATTGTGAGTTTTTGATCATTCTTACTGTAAAAACTCCATCACTTTCAGCTATCTAATTAAAAGGTCAATTTCTTTTCTTTCTGGTTATTAAATATTAGTATTGTCTTTTGGATACTGCTGATATCATAAACTATGTAAATATTAAATTTAATTAATTACAGTCAACCATTTATCAGATTGTGCACTCTTTTTTGTATTTATTTGAGTTTGTGTTTATATTTGAATTTCCCAAATTTTTTAGGAAGAGTACTTATTAAGTATTGGAAGAATATTTCATAGATTAAATCTTGATGGACCTAGGATCACTGTTACTCAGTACAGGCCACGGTAAGCATGGTTCAAATTTCTCCTGACTTTTTGAACTCTTCTGAATGTCATTACTAATTTTTTAAAGAGAATATCTAATTGCATGTGTTATTTATTCCTAAACATAATTTGCAAGTCTTCTTTATTATTGTTAAACTGTTGTTTTTTAAATATATGCTAATTATGCAAAATAGCATTGTTTTGTATAACAAAGCAGAAGCATTTACTTCTTTATACTATGTTTTCAAAAAATGAAGTGTAGAAATTGAAATATTTTTTTAAATGTTTGGGATGGTGTTGTAAATTTTAAAAGTAGCAAATCTAAATACATTAAAATAATATAATTGCACAAATTCTGCTGTACCTTGCATTTCAACTCTCTTATATTAAAAATTATAAGGAAAGTAATTTTTATTATCTAAAAAATCCCAAGATAATTGTGTTAAAATATTTAGCGATTTTTATCTTGATTCTTCTTAAAACAAGAGCAGTTTACCTTTAAAATTTTATCGTATCCATTTAATAAATTATTTAAAATTGCTTCATGCTCATGTTTCCAATCTTTCATTTTTATTTTTTTTTTTCTTAGTCACCCACATAGAGAAATTAAAATCCACTACTGCTATCGATTCCATGCTCCTGACAGTGATACTTATGGTGTATCTTGGGTGGATTTTACTAGTGAACGCCTTGAAAACTACAATTGGAATTATTTAGATCATTATATTTGCATGCGAGGTGAAGGAGAATTCGAATTAAAAGAGGTGTGTCATTGCTTTAATATGGATATATATGCATAGAACAATTAATCTAACCAGCATTAAATATGAGCAAATTTTGAAATCAAAAATTCCTTTTTAGACTGACTGAATAGCCCACATACGAATAACTTGAAAAATGTTAATTTAAAATTATATTCTTATACTGCCTAATTTTTGCATGGAGATTTTAGGGATATTTTAGTCACTTCCTCCATATATGTTATTGGTTATATTGGTCTGATTTAGAAAACCAATATAAATGATTTTGATTAGTTCCAAGAAATTGTCAGAGGCTAGGCACTGTATGTCATGGTTGTTACTGACCATTATCATCAATGTGACCTAAAATCTGTTATTTGCAATAAATCTTGGAAATCTTCCCTTTTTACCCACACGATGTTTAATAACACAAACTATACAGGGTGTCTACTCTTTTCATGGTCCAATAGCTAATTTTTAAATCATTAGAGATAGACATATAGTTCCAATCAGAAAAATGCTGTAAATGAAGGGAAGAATTATATTTTGTTTTTTTGAGTCGATAAATGTATTTCTGAAAAAGTTACGAAGTCTAATTTTTTATACGCTCCCCCATTTCTATGGGTCATATTTAATAAAATATATTTCACACACTAACATTTTAAACAAAAAAAGTTTCTATAGCGAGTCTGCGATTCTCTTCTTCTGCGACAAAAATTGACCGAGTTATGAAGCTTTGAATATCGCTGACTTGGACCACTTTATACCATTTCTATAGCTGCCTTGAAGATGTACCAATGCACGTGCAGCACTTGCTCAACGAGGCCGCTAATTGGTTTAAAATTATGAAATTCAAAACTCCATAACTTGGTCAGTTTTAGTCGCAGAAGAGTAAAACTTCTTTTTTTTTTTTTAGTTTAAAATGTTAGTGTCTGAAGAGTATTTTACTAAATATGACCGATAGGACCAGGCGACCGTATAAAAAATTAGAATTCTTAACTTTTTCAAAAATATATTTATTGACCAAGAAAACCCCATAAAATATGAATCTTCTCTTCATTTAAAACATTTTTCCAATTCGAACGATATGTCTAACGGTTTAGAAATTAGCTATTGGACCACAATAAGAATAGGCACCCTGTATGTATATATATGATGCATTTTTGTCTGTTTGACTTGCTTACTAGAGGTTTCTTGATTCAGTGTATTGCTTGTTGCCTACCCTCTCAATCTTAAAAACTGCAAGCCACTTGCAGCACCTCAAAATTTTGCCCCCCCCCCCAAAAAAAAACTAAAAAAACAGTGAATTACTGGTACCAAGTGGCAACTTTTTTGCAGTGAGCAAAGAATTTTAAATACTTTTTTTCAGCCCATCCTATTAATTTTATATCTAAAATTTTGGAACATTTCAGATTTTCATTTGTCTGATTGCATTTTATTTGAACTTGATGACCTTTTTCAAATTTCTTACATTACACATTAGTTATAAGTAAAGTGAACTTGTATAAAATTAATCAAAATGGTTCTTTTACTTGCTTCTGCATGTTTAAGAAAAGATAAGGGAATAGTAGCTATTTTGTCATAATACACTGGTAATGATCAAATAGTAAGCGTAAGTTGCAAATTGAAAAGGTGTAAAATATTTATCAACATCTGTGGATTTAATGAAAGGATAATGAAATGGTTTGAAAAGAGGTATGTGTAAATACTTTTACTCATAAGTTAAATTTCAAACCACAGTGAGATTAGCTAAATTTGAGTTTTCCATAACTAATTACATACGTGGTTCATTAAAAATTGTTTTACAGAATGCTTATTTTTGTCAACCGGACTAAAAATTTCTAGTGTAATTTTAAATTCACTCATATATTTTAAAGTGCACATAAGCTCTAGTTTTATTATCTCATCATGTTATTGTTTCTTAGTCTTTACCTGGTCATTAAAATATTGGAGTTGGGATGTTGTTCTTGCTCTGCTGGCCAGCCTGAAACACGGTAAATAATTGAAGGAAGTGAAAGATGGATCTTTACATGAGTTCTCAGATGATGTAAAAACTCAGCAGAAAGTTGGTGTGTTGAATTCTGAACGTCATGAATAAAATGTCCTACATCTTCTAAATAGAAAAATTAAGTCAAAGTGTATTACTAAACTTCAGCTTCTGTAAATTAAGTTCAACATAACTATTCTACAATTATTTATATAAGTATATTGTTTCTTTTTCACATTTTAGACACTAGTATTGTGAGTTTATATATCCTTTGGAAATTAGAACTAGTAATTAATGTTTTAAAAAAATATTTCAAAAAAATCGTTGGTATCTTTAAGGCTCATAGTTTCTATATATTTTACTCATATTCATAATGTATTGTTTAATATTTTTCTCTTGTATCCTAATTTTATTCTAAGTGGTGAAAATGTATGTTAGGTTCTTTATGAAGAAAATGCAGTAACAGAAAAACTCATTATTTTTCCAACTTGGGTGTTTATTTCATCACACAAAAATTTTTCTTGTTTTCCTTTTGTAAATGAAAATCTTGTATCACGTTTTACATTACATTTTTTTTTTTCTGAACAAAGTGTAAAAGCTACGAATTAAATTATTATGGTAAGGATTTTATTCTGTATGTGATGTAATAAAAGAGTAATAATAACAGTAGAACAAACCAGTTGCATTATATAACAGAACTTGGTTGAATTTTATCTAATGGACATCTTGTAAGTGCATAAAAAAGGAAATTGGCATTTTATTTGTTGATTATGCTTTCTCTTCTTATTGCTTCTTAAATTTATTGTTTATGTGATTTTAGCAATATATAACATTTCTAGATATTAAAAAAAACATAGAAATGATGATAATAATTCAGCTTGTTTTCCATGTAGCAATCGATGATTAAACTGTGTTCAGCCTGCTTCTTTTTCAAAAATAAAATTAATCTTCAAAATATGATTCTATCTTGGTTAGTGCTTATCAAAAAACATTACACATTTGAATTTAGATTGTCTCGATTGCATTTGTTGTTTGCCAATTAATTAATTGCATGCCATTTATCTTTTAGAGAAATTGTTAAAACTGGTAGCGTATCACCTCAAGACTTTACTGTAATGTAATAATATACGCATATTAAATAATATCTCACAACTAAGAAACATATAATATATAGCTACTGTGCTTGGTAATTAGATGTTTATTCATAGTTCCCATCAATGCCTCCACCTCGCCGATCAAGCATAGGACACGCAGCCTAGGTGTATCATCTATTTCATCTTTAAGAGATAGAGTTGAAGTAACCGTAGCCATGATCGCCCTAGGATGCGGAGAGTAATTCAGCAAGGATGGGAGCCTGCCCTGAGCCTGTATTACCCATCGGCCGTATATCTCCTGCCACTGAAGCTGATGGAAGGGCATAGTAAAAGAGTTGAAGTTCTTTGTCTAGCTTTATGCCATTTGTATATACAAGCTATTCATCCTATCGACTATTTAGAAAAGCTTTGATGATTTCGTTATGACAGTTAAATTTAACAATTTGAATCCCAGATGGACTCACAAACAATCCATATTAATGCACTAAAATTCCATATTTTAAATTATCATATTTGCCGTTATTTTTGTATAAGCTAGATAGTCGGTTATTTGCCTAATTTTTTATGTGTTGCCCATATTGTCTGTTACATCCTAGAAGTTCAGAGTCTTTCACTTGTATCTATTTTTATTATTTTTTACTTATGTTTTCTGTGTGTTTTTTTTCCTCCAAATATATATTATTTATCTTCCGTATACTGGTATCTCAATGTTAATTCTGTAAATTTCCTTCGTTTGCAAATTTATAAAAGTAAATATTCTGTAAACATACCAAAATTTTAGTTGTTTTTATATCGCAGCTATAAAATCGGCGCAACTTTTAAAACCTGGAATAAAGAATCTCAGGCAGAATCATCCATTATGAAATCTCTGAATACTGGGAATGACTAAGTTTGTTTCTTTCCACTTCCGTCCTTAAAGTTGAGGAGAGTACTATAATCAAGGTATGGGAGTGCTGTTCTATCTTGTACCATAATTTGAAAAGTTTTGATTTTGAGAAGTTTAGAATATTAAATTTCTTATATAATTCCCCTTATTATGTGTTAAATTATTGTGTAAAAAATGTTTATGGTTTGGAAATATTCTGAAGATAAGCAGTAGGGAAATTTAATCTAAATGCTGTTCGTTTTTTGTTCTTGGAAATTTATTCGATTCTACGTTTTTCTGTTAATTGTCTTAATTATTAAAAACGAATAAAGATGTCTTTGTTGCTCTTAATATTATGAAAACATGTGGATTATTAAAATTAATGGAATGACTTTATTGTTTATCTAAAACTGATCTTGATGATGATAAAGGAAATATTAGTTTGTGTTATTAATTTCTTTTACAGGATTATCACATACCAAAGACTGAAAGTTCCTTCTTAACTAGTTCTAGTGAGACTTTTGATGAGTAAGTAATTTTCAATGATGTTGTATGATCTGTTTTAACTTGTTTGTGTTATGAGTTGTTAAACTTTGTTTTATTATTTTAGTTTCCATCGGAAGTTAAAAAAAGCTATGAAAGTTCATCTGATAAAGAAATTATTGAAGCCATGAAGAGTTCATACAGTAAAAAAATTTCTTTTTTTTTTTAGTCTTATCTTTTCATTTTAGGAAATTTTCTTTAATATTTCTGTCACATTAAGATAACTTCTTTCAATTCTGTAAGTTCATGATCATTAGAGTGTAAATGAAAGTTATTTGCTAATTTCCCTGAAAAATTTACATAAATTCTATTTTTGATTAAAGAAAATGTACTTTGATAGAAACTAGTCTGTCTAACACTTATTCTTTAAATTAACCTATCGTCAGTGTAATTGAAGCGATGTTGTTTTTTTTTTTCCAATCTTTCTAAGAATTTTCTATATTTGCTTTTGATGAACAATTAGAAACATACTAAATTTAATTCAATGCTACAAAATTTTCTTCTGTGTTTACACAAAAAAAAAAAGAATGTGACTTGAAGGGATCTTTGTTATTAAATGTAAAACTAAGAAAAGTTAATGCAATTAAACAAGAAACAAAATAAATAAATAAAATTAAAAATGGGAGCCTTGGATCAGTTATCTTTTCAAACTATAGAAAAATTAAATTTAATATTGATAATTATATATCCAGAATGAACATTACTTCAGTTTAATTTTTTACTTTTTGAAAAATAAAAATTCAGAGTGAATGGTATTTTTTCTCTTTTGGTTCTTCTTTTTGAAATTGTATCTATCACACATTAAAAAAAATAAACATTTCTTACTTAATTGGGAAAATGGAACATGATTCTATCTCGAAAGTCCAAGACGTGATTATAAATTCAATGAATTATCTTATTCATTGTATCGAGAGATCCCATTCATACTATTTATTATCCATTAAATTGTATGAAGAACAGATGAAATAAGTTATCAGGAATTGAAAATCAAGACAAAAGCATGATCTAGTTTGTGATCAAAACAGATTTCAAATTAGGGGAGAGTAGGGGTAAAACTGCAATCCTTGATTCTCTTGGCAATATTATTTTTCCCATCTAGCAGACTGATACCTGAATAACTCTACTAGTCAAGAAAAAAAGGAAGACATAGGCGTGTTGTAGCATGGAATGCAATTGCATCTGTTAAGGTTTATTTGTTTTAAGACAGCCAACCTCTAATGTTCATTTGATTTAAACTGTCCTTACTTAAAAAATCGTTGCCTAAAAAACTATATTTATCCAGTCTTAATATACGGTTAGCACGATTCATACTGTTCTTTAATTAGACACTAAGGATTTACTCCAAAAATTGTGCGGCTCTGTATTGTTTTTTTTATAACCTCTGCATTCGGAAAAACCTGTTACCCAAGTTGAGTGTAAGACCAGTAAGTCGACATTGATGACGATTCCTCCGATTAAGACGATAAAGTACATCAGATATTGACTTTTATTTTAATGATGCATTTTCTAATTTAAAATAAAGAAGGGTTAATACAATGTATAAAAACTGTCTTAGCTGTGTCATACTAAAGATGGTATGACGTGGAAGGGAAGAAGATCAACTGCTTTACATGTGAATTTTGGTACCACACTATTCTTAAATTGTCATGTAAAAATAAAAAATGATTTGCAATTTTTCCACTGAACATTGAATTCCTTCCTTAATTTAACAACCATAAGTTAATCTGTCGAGTAGTGTCCCCACTAAGTGGGTAAATTGGTAGTTTACTTTAAATTAAAAAAATCGATTATAAAAAAAGTAATGAAACTTGACTCTTCTGGAAAGATATATTGTATCCCAATAAACAAGAATTTTTTAATGAAATTCTTGATAAGCATTACTGTAAATAATAGCATCAACAGGCCTTCGAACTTAGCTACTGTGGTTTTATCCTACTTTCCCTATACTTCCTGTTTTGTTTCTGTATGCTTGCATGATCCCTATTATACTTTGAAATAGTCATTGTTTCTGCATTAACTTTTTATTTTTTTTATGTTAATGGTTTAAAATTCTGGAAGAAAATCCTATGTGCAGACAAAGCAAATGTTGACTATTATGCTGAATGAGTATCAGTTTTATAGCAATTACTTGTGATAGTTAAATGGTTTGCTTAATGGTGTTTTTTTCTTTCCATTTAGAGATGGCCTGAATTTTATTAATAGAAAAGTTCTGACAATATACTTTTATAAGTGCAGAGGTGTTCTTGGTTGATAGAGCGATTGATGGAGTTTTATAGAGCAACAAGAATAAAATTCTTTTCAGGTAATGTTCTCCAATTTAATTTTGATAAATTGTTCCTAAAAAATATATTTTATGGTGTTTGCGTAGACTGGACTAGGTCAGACTCTAAACTTTTTGTGTTATGCCATCTTATTCAATTGTTAATTAATATAACTAATTTCATTCACAAAATCACATAGATAGAAAAAAGAGTGGTGAAATAACTGCAGGCAGTTTGTAACATAAAGCATTTTGTTTTAAAATTCAATCGCTTTGTTTATTTTATGAAATGTATAAAGATATATATAATTTTTTAAAAATTCTGAGTATTAATTTTGACAATATTTGTTTTATTATAGAAAAACAACCAACATGTAAAATTGAGGTGCTACCAGAATTTAGAGAATATATTACAGTGGAACTCTCTTAATAAGCATAATTGCTTTGTCTTATTCAGAATGGAAACTCTGTTACAAAACAATTTTTTTCCCATATAGATATAAATTAATGTAAAGTATGATAATGAGTTCTATGCCAAAATAATAATAATAATAATCAACAAATTTTATGTATGTTTATTTAAAGAAAATATATGTAAATTATACCAGAGATGTGAATCGCGCTCATTATGAATGACAGCTATAAATGCTTAAATTTGAAACCATTTTAAGTTTTAAAAGTGCTTAATTTGGAAAACGATCTAAAAGTGTTTAATTTTCTAGAGAAGTGCAAGAAAACATTCTTTTTTTTTTTTTTATTTTATCACAGACCTGAATACTTACATCGGTGCTATAAATATAAAACTTGTTTACCAGACAGTATCTAGAAGGAAACCGACGAAAAGGGGAAGGAATCCTGATGAGATAGATCCAAAAAATAAAACATGTTAATATAATGCTTAGTCATTCAACGGATACCCAAAATGGGGTGGAAAAAAAGCATTCAATCATATAATTTTGGAAAAATTGGTATATGATGTTCGAGGGACTCTCCTAATGAACATAGAAAAGTCCCCGGTCCTGGGGGGGGAAGAGATCACCTATTGGATTTCTGTAATTTCCTTCAGCGTTTCTTGGACATCTCGGAACCTTCAGTTTTCAAATTACAATTGATTTAACAAATAAAGAGCTTAAAATTCTTTATGAATACATGCTTTATATTTTTTCTTCTATTGTAGTTTCCAAGATAATGGGTCTCAAAAGTTTGCCGCCATCTTGATATCCTCCCTTTACTTTTTCGAATATCTTGAAAACTATTCAATTTTCGAATCCTATTTGCTTTAAAAAATTAAATACATACTACCACATATTACATGCTTTTATTTTTTCTCTACTAATAGTTTTTTGAGACAACTTGTCTGAAGGCGGATGATTTGTAACAAAAATCTTAATGATAGTCCAGTCGTAACGAAGGGTTAGAAAGAAAATTAAATCTTATAATTTTTAAAATTGGCACATGTTTAAGGGGCTTCTACAACATACTAAAAGTCCTGGGTATGGCTCAGCCATCTTGGATTTCATCCTTTCTTTTGAAGTTTTTCTTAATATCTCGAAAATATCTAGTTTTGTAATTATATTGATTTAATGAAGAGTGTGAAATTCTCATTTATCACATTTATTTATTATTCTTCTTACTCATAGAAGCATTGATTCAAAGCCGTCGTTTCACTCTCATCCCCCCTTTTTTCGCCTTTTTTTGAATTTCTCAAAACTATTCAATTTTCAATGATAATGTACAAACAAATTAATGACGTAAAATTCCCCTCACAAATACATGCTTTTTAATTTTCTTTAGTTTTCATTTTGGTTTTGTAGATTTAAGAAAAACTTTAAAAAGGGGGATGAATTCCAAAGATGGTAGCAAAATTGAAGTCCGTTATCTCTCGCAACTATTAAAAACTAGAACAAAAATATAAGCACTCTTTTTGTAGGGAAATTTTATGTTCTTAATTTGTTATATCATGTGTGGGGATTTGAAAACCGTCATTTTTTCTCGAGATGATCAGAAAAAGGGATAAATCCAAGATGGTGGCAAACTTGAGACCCATTATCTCGAAAACCATTCGCTTAGAAGAAAAAGAAAAGCATATTTGTAAATTTTACGCTCTTTAATTCGTTAAATCACTCCAAAATAGGACTTATTACGCTCATCAGGGAAGACCAGCGCAATGCAATTACAATTTTTCAAACTATATGATTTAATGTTTTTTTTCAAGACCCTTCATTGACTGGACTATTACATACCTTTTCTTAGTCCTCTCTTCAAGCAATTGGTGCGCTTATATTGAAATACTGAATAATTACTCGAAGGCAAATTAAACTGAAAGGTAATTTTTGAATTTTAAGAAATCTTGAAAGGGTAACGATTTTATTGTTAATTCCAATTATAAAAGTTGATTTTAATTTTTGAATGAGACATTGCATTGTCATTTTTAATTTTTTACACATAGATTAAAAACCCATTATTTCTAATGAAGGCGTTGGTACAAATATAGAAATAAATATTACTATTTAAAAAATATATATTTATTAATTCATATCACATTATATATAAACAAGAATCAATACTATGCTTAGAAAATCCGTGTCACATATCAAACGTACTGTACAAGGTGCTTAATTTTTATTGATGCAGTTAAAGAGAAACTAAAAGTGCTATGGCTTAGCTATCTCATGCACGCATCTGGTAAATATTATGAAGAGATTGGATCATCGTCATCCTTTCTTCTATCGAGATAGAACAACCAAGATAAATTATGATCTTGTAGGAAAGGTTAAGAATATTACGTTTGATATGAGTGCATACCTATTTTTTTTTACCTCAAAGCGTTCATCTAGAGACATTTGTTTTTTTTCTGACCTCAAAATTGACAAAATGTGACAACATTATAAAATAAATTTGTAGCACACATAGCCACTGCCTTATTAGGGTGGATGCTTCTTTCAGTGTATGATGCAACAGTGTTTCCTCCATGCTTTCAGCATTTCTCTTATTACAGGGAAGATTGTTTTCTGTTGTTGCCTTCTCTCCTTGGACAAGCTCCTCCTCCACAATTTCTAGCTGTGAAGCACAATGTAACTCTTCTGTGAGTTCTTTGAAGAACTCTGCAAGTTCTTCGGTGGTCAACTCTTGGCTGTGGTTTTCCTCAAGCTCATCAATATCATTTTCCACCTCCAATGCCTTGATCTTAGCCAAAAGATACAATCTCTTTGATTGCAGGCTCCACAGGTACTGTCTCGCGCGGGGGGGGGGGGGGGGGGGGGGGGGGGGGGGCGCGCCAGCCAAAACTTCTTTCAAGCAGAAGTGAGGGTTCTTTTGGTTAGCCCTTCCATGTTTTTTCGATCATCTTGAGACAGGAAACAATGTGGAAGTGATATATCCGAAACTCTTTGAGAGTAAGACAGGTCCCTCCATGCTCTCATGATAGCTCATTGGTCGCTTCAATGATATGTCTGAACACAAGTTTGTAAAAATGTGTGATCACAAGCGACCAGTCAATGCTAGTGAAACGAGTACTAAACATGGACTGATGTAGCAGGTGCACAATGGCGACTTCCCTTTTCCTTGTCACTCATTATGCAAAATGTTGCCCATTAAGTGAGTCATTTTTTACAATTTATTTTGCTTATTATGTGAACCGCTTGTTATGAAAGGTGCTTGTTAAGCAAGGTTCCACTGTATGTGTGTGTGTATATATATATATATATATAAATATAAACAAGAAAATGAAGACTATAAACGAGACAAATTGAAATTTGAAGGAATATCGTGGCAAACAGCTCTTTGGCGGTCCAATGATATTCAAAGTGCTTTTTTTCTGTATAGCGACTTATGAATAAACATTCTAATAAGTTATGCCCCCAAAAGCACCAACCTTAAAAATGGATATATAATATATATAAACTGTTAAACTTTAGATATCTGGCAAATGTACTTCATATTATAGAGCAATAGTATAATGCTTTTTATTTCTTGATATCTGTGTTACCTTTGTAATTGCCTAGGTTTTAGGGTGAAATGTTGTTTGTTTCTAGTGAGTTTATTGTTAAGCAGCAAGATTAAAATTGTCTCAAAGAATTTTTATTATTTGACTTGGTGAATTGAAGCTGTAATAAAATATTTTTTAATATCAATTTGCTACTTTTTATTTTTTTGAAAGCTTGATTATTTTTTTCCAGAATCTCCTTGAAAAAGATCTGATTTGCCATGTATCAAGGACGAAATCTCACTCTTTTATTTATGGTTTTTATTTATACTACATTGGCTCGGCAAATGATCAGGATGTAAAAGGTATAGTTATATGGCTGTATATTAATCCAGAATTCTAGAAACTTTAATTAGAATGGCTTAAGGAGTTGCACTGTACTCTAGGAAAATTATAAAATGGTTGGCATATTTGCTTCTAAGATATCTAAATTTTTTTATTTGGTGATTAGATGACAAGAATTGTGGCACTGAAAGCTTAAGTGAAGATTTATTTTGTCACTAATAATTCATCTAAAGTTTTATAGGGCCCATGAAATTTCTAGTTACAAAGAATAAATATGTAAAATTTCTAACCAATTTCTGTTTAATATTTAGTTTATGCTGATTCACCTAAGGAATTAATTTTGAATTATAAATTGTATTTGGCTTGGACTATATTAAATTTTTAAAATAGATGATGCATATTTAGAAAATGATCCACAGAAATTGTATTAAAAAGTACTGAAATATAAATTATAAATATGAATGGTTTATAATTATTATAAATCTACAGTTTTTGTCCAAGCTCAATTAAATTTGGTACATATGCTCTTAAAAGCAAGGGAGAAATGTTTGTCAACTTTTAAAATTTCAAAATTTCCAAAAAGTAGCTACTCGCTACTTTTTGGATGATTCAAAGCGCGAGTACTACTAAGAGAAAAGTATGCGAGTTAGCTCTACTCTCCTTAATTCAGAATAGATTAGCAAGTCTTTGGAATTTCAATTCTTCATCAAAATATTTTCCCCATTTTTTGCTGCCATTATAAAGATTTTTTTTCAATTAAGATACTTGCTTTGATTGTTAGATGTTTTTAAAATGTTACTTTTTGATGCGCATAAAGCTTGGGATAAGGATGAGCTGAGTGAGAAAGATGCTATCTATTTATTTGAACGAGAGTGGATGGAAGTGGAGCTGAGTCCTTCATTCTCGGAGCTGCCCACTGTGGAGAGCTATAATTTTCCATCTGATGAAGACATCTGGAGTACTCCTTATTTATCAACAAATAGTAAGTATTTCGTATACAAGGTGTCTCGAATGTTGTGTGCAAACTTGTTGGTTCATCATAATTAACAATTTTTGCATAGGAAGTTGTGTCCAGAAATGCTACCTTTCGGTCTACAACAGTGTGAGCATAATGCAAAGAAGGGAATAAATCAACTAGCAGTGTTAATCGTGACTTTCTTTACTCATTAAATAGAAGGATACACACATTAAAGAAAAACTAAGGTTAGAGAGGTCAAGTTCAAGGGTGTTCAAAATTCATTGCATCTGCCATAATGCAGGTTTTGCAATATCAACACATAGATTTTCAGACCCATTCAAATTTGGCAAGTAGGTCATAGATTGTGCAACTGATGCCCAATTTTATCGGTGCCTCTTATACCATTGGCTTCACATGTCGCCTTAGAAAGAAATCCAGGAAATGAAGTTTGGTAGATTCTGTCTGGAAAATGCTCTCTTACAGGCATACTTCTGCTTGTCCATTGCCATTCACTTAATGCACATCCACACAAACATAATTGCTCCATATTACTTACCAATGCATCCTTCCAGTGCAATGTTTTTGTCTGAAATGATCCTATCTCATGTTCTCTAGTAGATACTGATCATGTTTCCAGATATAATTTCCCATGATGCAAAAATTGCTGATCATGGTCTGACTGGCCAACACCAGCTTGTACATGAGTTCCAGATTCCCTTTTGAGTTAGATTGCTGTTTGAAATCTTATTACATGTTTTTTATCGGTTGAAAATATGTTGAATGACATTTGTATGTCCATTATTCTATATTAATAAATATTGGAAAGATATCAGGTTAAGTATCGTGTTTAAATAATTTTAAGTCGCTAAAATAACAATTCATAACTTGTTTTTAAAATTAGTATGACACTAAATTTGAATTTAAAATTTTAATTTAAGTCCATTCCCTCGTTTCTTTTTGAAATGAAAATAGTGTATAGAATCGTTTTTTAATTGATGTTCATTCTCATTCTTGGATCTCGTTATGGTGTATCTTGACTAATCGGTGCCTTGGTTTTACAAGGTTCTAACTGCATCCAAGACGGTTTTGAGAAAAACAAGTTTAAAGTTTTTGCCTATATTTTTTTATGAAGTTGCATTTGCACAAAAATATTAAATGAAAAAAAATCATTTTAAATTTCATAAAATCTGCTAATTAAATGTTTTGTAACTTTTAAATGATTATTGCTAAATCATCTCATAAGTTTTTAATATTATTTGAAATACAATTCTTTTTCGTTGTTATATTTTCAATATTCTGACACAATTAATATAGCACTATCATTTGTTCTAGCTGGTTATGGTTTAGACATTATTTCATTTGAATTTTTTTCTTTTTAGAATTGAAGTTTAAATCGTGCAATATACAGATTGACCAGGGTACGAAAAGTGGACGGCAAGAATGGGGTCAGTTACGTTATATGAACATATACAGGCCATATGAAACATTTGAACTTGTTGTAGAATGGATGGTTGCCACTGGAAACAAAGCAGCTGAACTAGTATGCACTTTTAAAAGTTTATTAAGATTATTAAAGTATGCATTATAGTTCACTATAATATGTTTGTTTTTTATTTTGAGGGTAATGGGGAACTTCAGTATTTTTTTTTTTAATTTTTTAAATCGATTTAAAATGCTTCGAAACGAACAATATTATTAGAAAAAAAATTGTAGACAGTTTTGTTTTTTTAAAATTTGCAATCAAAGTTCGCCTCTCAGAAGACGCAGGAAAAACGATCCATTTTGGCGCAAAACGGGTCTGACATCATAGTTGCTTGACAGGGGAGACGCACACTTCCTTCCCGTTCGCTTTCTATAGAGATTCTCTTTTTTTCTATATTTTCCGACTCTCGCATCAGATAAAATAATGTCGGCAAGATGCAAGTATTGTATTGTTCCTAAATGTAGTAATACGACTCTAACGGCACCTGATAAATTATTTAAAAATGTGCAAAACATTATGTTATTCACAAAAAGTGGTGTAAAGCGATGAAGAGAGATCCGAAGCTAAATCTGGAATTATCAGCAAGAAGCATTCTTCATGTCTGTGGAGATCATTTTGATGTGAGTTATTAATCTATATTATATCTATTAAAATTGTATATCATGAAGCACAGTAAATTCAGAATTCGATATTGTTTTTGTTTTTAAAAGATGTAGAAGGTGAGGTTAGCAGCCAAAAAAAAAAGATATTTTAAAGCAAATAGTTAAATTTAAATAGTTTTTTCCGGCCCAAATATAGAAGATCCCACCTTCTTTAAGATTCTTTTTTTTTTAAAAACTTGCTCTTGTTATTTTATTGCATAAATTTTTTCAATGGATATTCGAATGTTTCTTATATTTTTAAAAAAAATTACAGTACTATTGAAAACTAATAATAATATCTTAAAAATTAGTTTAAATTCACGACTTTTTTGATAACGAAATTCGTTTTCATTCGTAGTTCAACAAAATAATTCGCAGAATTAATTTTTGATGCAAAATAAATCCTTTATATTCAATGAATGTATTAAAATCAAAATTTGTCTTCAAAAAGTTAGTTAAAGAAGTATAAGGTGAGGTTAGCAGGAAAAAAGAAATAGATATTTTAAAGCAAATAGTTAAATTTAATTTTTTCCCTTTATTATCCCCCTTTTTTGATTACATGGAATTTACATTTTAAGAAACCATTGATACCCCATAACAATATCAGGAAGTACTGTAAAGAAGAGCCTTGAATTTCGTATTTGTTCTGTTTTTAATATAAGTATAAGATGAGGTTAAACGCATAAGAACCTGTATGAGCTCGTATTGAAAGATTACGTGGTAGTCACGTGTAGTTTTAAGGTTCTATTGTTGATTAAGGCTTATAAATACATTTAATATTGTGTCTATTTTGGCACCGATTTTAAAATGAAAATTATTTAATACTTTTCAAACCGCGGTTTTGTTTAATTTTTTAAAAGTTTATTTTTATTTTTTCACATGAAAAGTTAAGCTCAGACACATACATGGAAATGTAGCAGGCCTTTAGCAGTTTCCTGCTTTTTTTTATTTATGCTGATTCATCCACATGGGGATAGTGATGATTTAATAGCATCATCAGAATTAATTTTTTTCATTTTCAGTTGATTTTTTTATGGGACTTTAAAGATTTTCTTTCTTTTTTTTTATGCCGAATTCGGTTAACATTAAAAAGAAGTTAAGCTAGAATTAATTTTGTTTCATCGTTTCTGTTTTCCATGCTTTTTGTTATTTTTTAAGCACTTTGTCTGTCTACAAATTAGTATATGCACCATGGGATACTGTTTGGATTCCGAGTTATGACGGAGTTTTTTTTTAGCTAAGTTCAGCATTTTATTTTATTTTTTGTTTTATGTTGTTTCATTGAGGAGGATTATAAGACAAAAAAAAAAAAGGAAATTTTACCGTTGTGCTTTTATTCCTCGTATCTCGGCCATTATAAAATCGGAATTTTTCTTGAAATACATTGCCATCATTGTAGGATCAATCCTTGGCAAATTATCCGATTTACCTTGCACAAAACCAATATCCATTGTGAAATTGAACGTTGAATAGTAGAAAAGTCAAAAACTTCACTTTTAAAATGTTAGCTGGTACAAACGCCTTGATTCAAAGCAGGGTACAGAACTAGCGAAAGAGAAGTATGCAAAGGAAGGCACCCTTGACGTCAGAATCTACTCTGCCAATGAGAGTGCGTTTCGGATTGCATCACGATTCCTGCTATTTCAGTGCATCTTTCGCTCTCAATATTTAAATAAATAAATTTTTCTGTAAAATTTCACTTGAATATTTGAAATTAGAATGATTTTTTCTACAAATACGGATGGCTTTCACGTGTTTTTAAAAAATGCTGAAGTTCCCCATTGAGTTTTAAAGGTTCTAAATTGAGTTTTAAAAGTTCTGTTTTAATTGAGTTTAATAAATTGAGTTTTAAAGGTTCTGTTTTAATTAATTGAAACCCTTTTTTTTCTAATAAAGGCTTGTAGCTATTTTAAGAAGTTGCATGCTATCAGATGATTATTTTTAAAGCAGTGCTTACAACTGACAGTAAATGCTACAAAAACAAAATAAAAAAATATATACAACATTTAGACTGTCCTTGGGAAAGTAATTCTGGATACTTTTGATGCCTATAGAGAATGTTTAGTTGATAAGCAACTTTTTAACTTGGAAATATATGAGGAAGTCAGATAGAATACCATTTTCCTTGCCTCTTTCAAACCTGGCTAATAATGTATTGTATTGCTGTTATTTATTATTTATTCTTTTCAAAATATGAATCGTACAAAATTTAATTTAGATTTTTTATGTTCCATCTACACCCAATAACATTACAGTGGATTGCTGAATTTTAATTGTAAAAAACATGCCTAATTGTTGTATGAAATAATAAGTGTTTTTAAAGTCTTCTCTAATTAGTTACTGAATTACTTTCATATTTGGTATATTGGCATACAGTGGTTACTTAAACTTTGTTGGGTGACTGCTTGCAAAATTTATTCTCTTTCATTGGATTTTAAGGTCCAGAGTTGGGCTAGGAAGTCCAATCAATATGGTTTGCAGTTGGTGCCAATTCCTAGCGATCCATTTGCACTGCCATTTTCTAATGATTCTGATCCATTGCGTGGCCCTATTTTCATACCCCTTGATTTGTCTTGTTTGATGGAAACTTCTGTTCAAGCTTTTGATGGTGAGTTAATAAATATTATTTTCAGCAAAAAATCTCTATACACTAATTGAATATTTTGGATTGATCCTCAAAGTTACTTAGTTTAAAAGAATTTTGTTGAAAGAAATTTATAATGGTACCTAATGCTGTTCTGTAGAGAATTTTAAAGGAGAAATTAAATTTCTATTGGGCATCATTTTGTGAATAGATGCCCTGAAACACATTGCTGTAACTGTTTATTCATTTGTAGACTTAGAATATTTATATAGATTTCTTCAAAATACTCCCACTTTTATGTTATATGCAACAAATAGAGTAACTGAGTGATGAATTACAAGAGATAAATGGGGGAAATCGTACGAAAATAGTTGGTGGAGTCTGTTATCATATGATTGCTGAAATATTGACTCAGAAATCCATTAAGCCATTTATTGAGAAATGGGGGGAAAAACTGATTAAGGGTGGGAATCCTAAGATAATATAAATTTTAATTTATATTGAATTTTAAGTTATTTTAATTAAAATATCATTAATAGCAAATTATAACATGTCAGCATGGTATAACTTTTCTCTATTTCTGAAATCTGAGACAACTGTAGAATAAGTTTTTTATCCAGTTGTTATTAGAGAATTATGGAAATACTCAAATAAATCGTGTGTTCAAGTCTAATTTTTTTTTTAATTAGCATTTTTTGAGAAAAATATTAATGTTTAGTGAGAAATGTCTAAATTTTTATAGCATATCTTACTGCATATATATTTTGGTTCATGGTTGTATAGGATGTACATGGTTGACTTTGTTGCATATCACAATTTGTATTAGTTTTACAGAAATTATTTCTTTAGTATATTTTACTTTCACAGGCCAGGTACTCATTCCTTTTTTTTCAAATTTAGAGGAAGGACTTTTAAAGCTCCAAGAGAAGATCCTGTGCAAATTTGGCTTCATTCCTTACAGAAATCCTGATGCATCTGCTCCTCCACAGTATGTTCATGTTAGTGGAAGTATGTTTATTATGTTGCCTGTTCGTCCAAAAGAAAGCAAGAAAATCAACGGGAAACACCTTGCAGCAACGGTATATTCATTGTGATTGTATACCTTGTCTTGTTTTCTGGATAAATTGCCATTTGCGTAGCATTTCACTGTATAAATGTTTTTAATTTTAAAAAAAAATTAGTGATAAAAATTTAATTCTTGCAAGAGTGTATGTTTTGCTAATATAAGAATCTGGTTTTTAGTTGCTGATTATTATTTTTATTGGCAAATTTAAATTATTTTTTCTCTTGATTTAGTTTCTACAGTTAGATGCCGCAAAAAGGCAATGAAAATCTAGGGTGTTTAATATCTGTACTTGCATATGAAGAATTTTTAAGATCTATATAAGAATTGTTTGTGTTAAATAATTGTTTTGAGGAATTATCTTTCTACGTAGATTATATTACTGATTAAAGGTGAAAAAAAGTTAGACTAACAACAACAAAAAATGAAGTAAATTTATGTTGGCTTAACAAAAAACAAATATAAAGAAAGGTTCTTTAAGATGAAAGCTATTAGCAGTGGCGGCTCGTCCACAGAGCAGCAGTCTTCCCTGAAAGTATTTTATAAGCTTGTATTTTTTTTTATTCTTATTTGATTACTTTTCCACTTTGAGAGTTAAATAATCAACAAAAATGGGAAAGAAAATAAGAAACGTAAAAGGAAGATAGATGGAAAATCAATTAGCAAGTAATAGACAACTTGAGCTGCAGAGAGTTTTGCCCCTGAAGGATCAAAATTCGCCCGCTGAGCAATAAATCGGAAGAAAAAACAAATCTTTCTCCATTTGAATTTAGAAGCACTTAAGCTACAGTCATCACAGACTGCATTTAACGAGCAACTTTCGCCTTTGCTTCCTCATTTGGCTGTTTTTCGCTTTCAGAATGTTTGACAGCTGATGATTACATTTGGATAACTCTTGATTTATGGGTTTCTGTTTCACTTCATGCTGCCTCAGCAAAAACATGTTTGGTTTATTGAATATTCTATTGTTAAAAATCGCTCTTTGAAAACAAGATGATTTTCTAAATAAAATTTTCTAAAATATTATTCATTTAAAACTTTATATAAACGTTAAGAGGAATCAATCATTATTATTAGAGTTTTCTACATAAAGTTGAACATTGCAGATCTTCAAAAAATCATATTTTCAGTTTTCGCTGAGCAAAAAGTTGAATATAAAAAATGTACCTTGCATATTATGCGAGATTTAAACATTGTTCAAAAGCCCAATACAAGCGAAAATTTTTGCAGCACTGCTTGTTTCTGAGCTGAGGAGCCACTACTGATTCTAGGTGATGGATGAAAATAATGTATGATAATTTGGCAATTGATTCAGGCAACAACTGATTTTTGAGATTATTGTCTTAGTTTACATTAAATAGTAAATAAGTCTCATCACAATTTTGAATGCAACTATTGCTAGTTTACAATCATTTTTGTTTTCCTGTTTTGTTTGGTTTATCCATTCTTACTGAACATTATTTGCATTATATATTTCCAAAGATATTAGCAAGTTTGCTATGCTTTTAATAGTCTTTTGAATCGATTATTAAATTCAAAATCTATTCTACTTAACAAATATGGAAAGAATTGACACTACATTGTCTAAGACATATGATATGCATTATCTTCAGAAAAACTCCACAAAAAGTTTTGATTAAATATACATTTTTCAAGGAAATATTTTTTTCCAGTTTTATTTTAAAATGTCAAGTTGTCTAGAGGGGGGGGGGAACTAATGCTTTTCTTAAATGTGCAATATGTGATTAAAGGAGAGATTACCATGGATAATTAAATTAGTTGAAATGTCTGGTTAAACCACAGAATTTTGCATTTGTTAAATTTAGCAGCATAGTTCTGAAAGATGTTTTTACAAGATAATTTACACACTAAATTATGTATTGAAAGCTGTCTATCTTGTTCCTTAAAAAAAAAACCTAAGAGACCTCTTTGATTATGAAATGCACCCAAATAGTATGAAGTAAAATTTTGGGCCTTTAAAAATTATTGGTGTATGATATAATATTGAAGTGACATTGCATATGAATTTTATTTTTTGTTAATTTGGGATATGCAGTTTAATTCATGAATGATCTGAATTTACTTTCAGCCACTCGATTTGCATCAAATAAGCAGCCCTCATGATGAGTACATCACAAGACATTTCAGTGGTGTCAAGAACAAACGCCTTTCACTCTTGAATGCAGAAACTGATACAAAGGTAAAAATTTCTTTTTTATTTCATCTGGAACAATTTTAACTTTACTTCATGAAAAAGCAGTCTTTTAATGTATAAATCAATATATATTTTATAATTTAAAATTTGGGTGAAAACTTTTGAATCTGCTTCCAGTTATTGTCATGATCAATCACAGAAACTGGTTTCCTAGGTTGAAACACTAGTTTCTCAAATTGGACCACCAATTTCCTTTGAGCACAAATCAAGCAAAAATATTTTTTGTTTCTCAAATTCATACCAGCACACAATACATGAACCTAAGCATAATATTTTATGCACAGTGTCATTTCTTGTTTCCTCGCAAATAGTGTCCTTGTTTTTTTTTTTTTTTTTTATCCAACATTTGATGACTAGCATCTTTTTTTTTCTTGGGGTTGTTCTGTTTCCTATTTATGAGGACTAATTTTGGTTATAACGACTCTCTGAGCTATTCTTGTAGTTCAAGAAAATCCCATTGATTTAAATGGTCCAATCTAGGCAACTTTTGGACAACAACAAAAATTGCCCTTACCTTAATTTTAAACTATTTTCATAAAATGATTGTAGTAAATTATAGCTAAAATTTTTCCTGTCTGAGGATATAATATATTTTCCTATTCACTTTAAAACAGTGTAAGGGCTTTAATATTCTGTTAAAATAATTGAGGATATCTAAATATAAACACTTGTTCTCTCACTGTAACCACATAGCACTTTCTCTTAAAATTGATTTCATACTCCCACATTTACATTGTTTCTGCCTATTTTACAGTCTAAATACTTAATAGAAAGAAAATTGATACCAATCCAATCTAGGTGTCTTTCCAAATTTGGCAAATCTCCCCTATCTTTATCATGGCTGAAAAGCATTCTTGCCTTTGTTGTAGTAAAAAAGAATGACGGGAGAGTGTCTTTTCAAACTGCCGCTGATGTTGAAGGCATAGGACTACTTTACTCGTGTGACTTTTGTTTCTCGAAGTTTCTTGCAAGTTTTTAAGCTTAAGTTTTTTTTGTAACTTCTGTTCTTGCCCTTTATCTCTAAAATAAGACATTAGTTATGTTTTTAATTTATGTACTTGCTGAGATATAGAGGATCGCTTCACCAATTCTTGCGTATATTTTTACCCAATTTTGCGATTTGGTAATCGCTGAACTACAATTTTGATTTTCAAATTTTAGTTTTTTTTGTAACTTCTGTTGTTACCCTTTCTCTAAAATAAGACATTATTTATGTTTTTAACATATAGTTACCGAGATATAGAGCATCTTCCATACCAAGTTTTGTGGCATTTTGGCATGTGAATCAATTTCCTTCCTGAGACCCCAATGGGAGGAACATAGTCCTACGTTAAAAGCATTAATTGTTGAAAATATACTTTTTTGGTCTTCATGTTTACACTGACAAACAAACACAATTAAACCTGTGTTGATAAGGGATAGACCCAAATATTGATGGGAGCACCACCTCTCAGAAAATATCTAATTTCAAAGATTGATAATGCCAATTCAGCATAACTGCAATGATCACAGTACAAACAATTGAAGACTTTCAGAGAAATCCAATACATAATCTCTTAGCATTAAAATAACTATAGAAAAAAGACTTATTTCATTTCATGCTTCTGATGGCAGTATGCTTCAGCTTATCAATAGCCTGGGTACAAAACCTACTATGCAATAGATTAAATTCTAAAATATATATTTTTTATTTACAGGGCGGTAATTAAATTATATTATTGAGATCACTGATTTATAAAATTTGTATTTACTTTAGATTGGCTTTCTGTGGTCCTGGAATTACATGATAACAAAGAGGTGGAAAAATGCTGGAACTGTTGATGAGAATTTTATGCGCAAAGTAATGCGGGATTTCCGAAGCTTCTGCTTGAATCATAATTCTCGCCTTGAAGACTTTTGGAAATATTCTGACATGTCTGAATTTGCTCAAGGCCATTCCATTATGGATTTAGAGTCTTAAATTGGATTTTCAGAATATTTTTAAGGTATAATTTGTCACTTTTTTTTAAATAATATTTCATTTTACTTTATCCCCTCCCCCTTAAATTGTGTATTTATTATTTTTTAATTTTGCTGCTTCAACTACAGCCTTGTAGTTTTTTTGGGCAATTATGGTGAAATCCAAATTCTTAAAATACTTTGCATGGAAGAATATTGAAACCTTTTCTATAATTTCTGCTGCAAGTTAAACAACTTATGTTGCTTTTGTTTTGAACACAGATAGAAACAAATTAAAAAGTGTAGATTTACTTGAAGGGACTATCACAATTGCTTATGTTTAACACAAATTTTGAGTTTATGCAATAGAATTGAGCAAAAATTATGGAGCCTTAAGGAGGGGTGATTGCTGTGTTAAAAAAAATTGGATCATTGTTGCCAATATGCAATATTTATTCATCTATCTGTTCTTGGATCAAAACTCAGCCAAGACTAAAAAGCAAATCTTCCTGAAAATCTTGAAATGGGAAGCCAAGATATGTCTATTATTATTTTATAAAAAATCTAAAGTTCTAATTGATTCATGCTATTGATATATCATTCTAAGTCCCCTTTTTGTTGATGGATCTGGTAAAAAAATTGTCTAATACATGCCCTGCAATTGTTTACACATTTACTGATTTTTTTTCCTCTATAATTACCATAAATGATAGCAGAAAACATTACAGTATATAATGAATTATTTATGAAAGAAATATTTAATGGCTGATTTAAGATAAACTCTATATCAAAACATAAAATTTTAGATGAAATTTGTGCATATTTGAGTATATTTACAAATATATACACAATTTTGAAGAATATTGAAGTGGTCTAAGTAGGTTTTTATAAATTTTTCAGACAAAAATATTTTGTAATTTTAAGAATTAAATTTATACTAATCATTACTTTTGTATTTTGTTTTTACAGTGATTTATGAAGTGCCATTGCTTGTTTCAGAAGATTTATATTAAGAAATGTCTTTTTATTTTGTGATATTGTACAGTTTTAATAATGAATTTTAGTTGTGATATTAAGTCAATTTATAATAATGTACATAGCTATTTTTTATAAAAATGTGCAGTTGCATGAATAATTATTTATTTTTAGCAGTTCAAAATAAAGTATTAAAAAAACCTTGTGCCTTTTCTTCTGATGCATGGAATCATGATTTTCCCCTTGATTTTAATTGAGAATTATATTTGTCTACCCTATCCATAGAATGAAAGTGTTTCTGAACAATATATTTACTCGGAAAATAAAATTTGACTTTTTTTTCTTTTATACGTAGGATCAGTTATCTTCATTAAAAAGTGCTATTTTAATCTCTCTCTTCACAAGCATAGTTGAGAGAAATGCTGTTTTTCAACATTACTGCTTCACATTTTGTCCAATAATGCACTGGGACGGACATTGATATATATATATATATATATATATATATATATTAAACTTTACACATGCATCCTTATGGCTTGCATGGTACTTGAATAGGAGACCAATAAAACAATATCTGAAAAGAAAACTTTTTTGAAGCTTGGTTAAGATTATCAGAATGTAAGGCACTGCTGAGTTAACATTCTGATAAAAAATTAAAGCTGCCCTGAAATGAGCAAGAGCTTTCATTTCTGGCTTGATCAATTGCATGCACTACTTGTCAGTTTTATCTTTAAATAAAACACGTTGAAATGGTGGAAGTTGAGTTGAATGGAGAAGAAATATTTGATTATTTTGCATTCAGTGAAAGGATTAATCATGTTCATATTTCAAATTATACAGTTCACTAGTGCATATAGACTACTTCAACAAGAAGATTTTATGTATATTTGATATTTTGTATGAAAAATATCGGTAAAATTGGCAGACGGAACTTTTGCCATATTCTAATGTTCTGTTTCATGTTTTTAATATCCAGTGGGTATTGGCGACGATTTCACATTTGGATTTACGCCTATGCTTTTAAGGTTATTCTTAATTTATTTCTTGCGCAAAAGTTCGAGTGCAAATATTGCCAAGCTTTAAGTCTTTCTTGTTTTTGATTACTGTAAAATCCTTATTCTAAAATCAGGCATTGCTTGCCTGTGTGAAACAGGGCCACAGTAGTTTGGTAATGAAGGGAACAATTTCGAGACTCAAAATTCTTCATTTCAGACAAAAAGAATTTTTTGAGCATTTTTTTTTTATTGGGCTGAAGTTAATGATTTCAGATTTTTTTTGGTGGAAACATTAAGTAGAAGCAAGTGAACTATAAAAGTATCAATATCCCTTGATTGGTTAAAAGTATAATATTTTTAAGTTTAGTGTAATAATTTCTTGATATTATGAATAATAATTCTAATGAATTCTTTTCTAAAAATATAAAATTATTTTTGCCTTCTTCTTTAAACAAGTGTTGTTGTAGAAATGAAGGTGGGAAGGGAAAGGAACAGTAATTAAATTGCAAAATTATGCAGTGCATAATATTTGTTTCCAAAATGCCATAGTTTGACATTAGTCAATTTTTTTTTTTTTTTTTAATGTTGGATAGTGGAATTTTTAATTCCATTCAAAATATTTATATAAATTTAAGGAATTCTATCTAAAAAGTTATTTGTTCTTAAGCCACATCCCAAATTATCAATTTCAAATTATTGGAATAAGAATTTTCAATTCATTCTTCAAAATTAATAAAATCAAGTAACTCAAATAAGCTCTAGTTTTTTTTCCCCCTTTGCAATATAATTAAATGTGTATAAATAATTTGATAATTCTTTATCATCTCAGTTTTACAAGCAAAATTAGAATGTGAACTGCATTTTTATGAATCCAACTGTTTAAAACGCTAAATTTAAATTTAAAGTTTAATTGTACATACCATGTTTTCTTTTTTATATAGATTTACAGAACTTTTGTTGAATAAATGCTGAAATGATGCCCAAAATAATTAAAAAATTAATTTTAGAATTAAAATTTCTTTCAAGTTCAAAAGGCAGTGAGTAAACAATTTTATTAATGAATTATTAACTTATGTAATAATTCATTAAGACAAACATGATTCATGCAGAAATGAATCGTGGCACAGTTTATTGTTAAATTATGTTGTCCCACGTAGAAAAATTCATTGAAATTATCTCCCTTCATAATATTTATAAAGTTTATCTTGACTTTTAAGACATACGAGGTGGTTATAAAATAATTTTCTCTACTTGGAAGTATCTGTAGTTATCCTTATTATCGAATTGGAGCAAAATTTTATGTTTAAACTTCTAAAAACATGGGAAGATAAATTTCGCAAAAAGTGGTTTTGTGGCTATAATTCCTGGCATTCTCCCAGACATGATCGATTTCCAGCATGTTCCTTGACAGCTTGCTGATGAACACGTGTTTATGTTCCAAATATCCAAATAATGGACCTTTTTGAAATATTGTCTCAATATTATTTTTTGAGTGGTAGATAAGAATTTCTGCATGTTTGACTGTGAGAAGATAACATTGTTAAATTTTGGTTTCCGTCAGAACTTCCTTTAAAATTGAGATTTCCTTAAAATTTTATTTAAAAAATATATTAAATTATATTGAAGTGATTATTAATTAAAATCAAATTTCATTAAATATTGTTTCCATATTGGTGTTGAGTGGAAGTTTTGAGAGTTGGTTGTAGGTTTGGTTGCCTTCATCTGAATCCATGGAAAAAATTATGATGTCCACCCCCAAAGCAGTCATCGTTTAACTTTGTATCTGGATGTAAATTTAATAAATAACATTGAAATCTTTGTCTAAAAAATTAAAGTCTGGGGAGAGATAAGTTAATAGTTTGACGTCATTTTCTGTCGCTTTAGGAAGGAAGACTGGAACATTTGATTCACTCCTGTTTATTATTGGGTATGGATAAACAAGAAACGATTGGTTGTAAGGCGTTAGGTTGGTTGGGGTCGGTGGAGTGTTTATCATCGTCCCTGTCGACTTTGAGTGTGTTCTTTATGTAAGGTGTCTTTTTTCCCTTTTTCTTTTGTGTTTTGAAGAAGACAGGTAAGTTGAGCTGTCTATTTGCTTTCTACTAGTTTATTCTCCTGTTGACAAAACGTATTCAAACTTTGAATTTTCAACTATAGATGATGGCATTAATATGAATACAGCCATTTCAAAGAACATGGGTATCGTTGTGAACAATATCTACTTTAAGAGCAATAAAAATGTTAACGAACTTGTTATCCGTGCTGGCCAAAAAGAGTTTGATGAAATAAACGTTATCATTTCGAATGCAGGAAAGAACAAGAAAATACCTCATTTGAACCCATTCCTGGTTCAAGCTTTTGTTAAGCAAGTAGTTAATCGCCATGAAAACATTGATAACTTGAAATACACTAGGCAAGGAAAAATTTTGATTACTACAAAGGATCCGATTTGTGCTGTTCAACTCCTCTCCTTGAATAAATTTATGGAAATAGATGTCACTGCGAATATCATATGGGAAAATATCTGTTCTAGATTTTTGATATACCGGTAAACACTCCCATGGAGGAGTTAGCGGAAGAAATTCAGGTAAAAAATGACCTTGACGTTGTCGAGATGCAGAGATTTCTAAAACAAAATTCGTCGAAACAAACGACACCGGTATTGATAACAGTCCTAGGAACAACTATTCCTGATACAATCAAAATTTGGTTCATTAGTCAAAAAATTCATTTTATAGACCGTCCTCGCCAGTGCACGGAATGTTACTCTCTCACACACCCTTCACGGACTTGTGACAAAGATAACGTTTGTTTCCTTTGCATCGAAATACATACTCGGACTCGAAAAAAGGAATTAATTGTACAGGTCCACATAATGCAAAATCGAACCTATGCCAAGCCTACATAAGAGAAAAAAATATTAGAACTCAAATGCCAGAACCATATCATTACTCTAGAAGCTAGAAGAATGATTCAATCGCAAAATATGAACTACTCGGAGTCTGTCAAAGTTTTGCCAGCTTCCACCGAGATACAAGACACAGTTGCATCAAGATTTGAAGCGCACATTCAATCTGTAAATGAAAAATTTGAAGGCCTCCTTCAAGCTGTTAATGAAAAATTGGAAGAACAGACCACAATTTTTGCGAATATGTTGCACGAAACCTTTGAATCCATCATGCAAAACATGTATAAAATCATCGTTCAAAGTCTAGAGACAAACACATCACCTACTCGGGAAAAAGAAACTACCGAAGAATTTGAATCTTAGCACAAGTCTTCCCATGCAATGGGGTGCAGGTGGCAAGAACGCTCAAGATATTTAGTCGGACTTTTCTTTTTTTTTTCCAAACCAAAAGCATTGGGTCAATTGTTTTTTTTCTGTCGTGCTCCTTTAAAGTGTTTGCTCTGCAGTGCTTTCAATTTGTTTTTTAAGGCATTAGAGTTTTTTTGCTTCTCTTCAACTGCTCAGTTTTTTTTTTAATCAACTGCGGTCTTTTTTTGTGTGTAGTCAAGTTTTCCTTGCCTTTCTTTTAGAGGAAATCTAGGAAAAAGATGCCCCTATGACTTTCGTTCAGTGGAACTGTAAGGGTCTTAAAAATAAAAAAATCTGGCTCAAAGTTCCATCATTTTCTACTTCTGAATTTTGGATCTTTCAGGAAACTTCTCTCAAACATGAGGATCATCTCCGTTGTTCTTCAAAAAATTATTTTTTATTTCGATAGGCAAGGTCGGCCTGGAGGGGGACTGCTTACGGCCATTCCTAAAAATGCTTCCGGCAGAATCATACCTACAGGTTTTTCTCACGACTCCAATCAAGAGATTCTGGCAGTCGAAGTTCACTTTAAAGTCTTTAATTTTATCATTATTAACCTGTACGCTCCTCAAGGACTTAATATAGAAAGTATGAAAGATTTTTTCTATTCCTTCTCAATTCCTGTATTTATCTTCGGGGACTTTAATCTTCATCACCCTTAATGGGGATCAGACGGATTCTCTCCTCTAAGTAATGACTTCGTTGAATGGTTACAAAACTCCAGTTTTATTCTCCTTAACTTTTCGAATCCTACTTATGCCGCTTACACTGGATCAGCTTCCCTTCTCGATCTCTCCATTTGCTCCGCGTCTATTTTTCATGCTGTTGATCGCTACGTTTCGTATTCGAATGTTGAAAGCGATCATTGCCCTGTTATTACCACATGGTCAATTCTGGATCACACTTCAAAGAAAATAAAATCAATTGACTGGAATCGGATTATGAGTAAATCTGCCATAGTTTTAAATACAAATACTAGTCTTAATGCTTTGACGAGTAAAGTTTTAGAAGTGATTAGGAAAAATACAAAAATTGTAACACTACCGGCTAAAAATTATCCTCCCTGGTGGAACTTATCCTGTCACAACTTTCAAAAACTGAAAATACTTTTTCGAAAAAGAGCCCTTCGCCTCATTTCGGAATCGGACTGGATGAAACATAAAAAGTATGCAGCAAAACTTCGATTTCATATTAAAAAGACCAGTCGGAATTATTGGGATAAAATATGTAACATAACCAAATATCCTCGTATGTTTTATTCCATGCTTAATAGGGTTTACAATCATACAAACCAAGAAATAAACACAGCAAACCTTATTCTGCACAATAATCATTACATCTCAAATCCTGTTCAGCAAAGTAACCTTTTTGCCGATTTTTTTTTCCGACAATAGAATGAAACATGAGCCGATTCCTTTGGATTATTGTGGAGATTGTAATTCTCACCATAATATTCCTATTCATCTTCAGGAAGTCAGACAAGCTATCCAAAAAACGTGGAATTCAACCCCAGGTGCTGATGGCATTACAGCAAATTGGTTTAAAAAACTCAGTAACACAGACTTAATAAGCATTACTTCTTTTTTCCAGGAAGTTTTTGCTACTTCTTATATCCCTGAGGAATGGAAACATTCCATTATTGTCCCAATTCCAAAACCAAATAAGGACAAAACAAAAATTAACTCTTATAGACCAATTGCCCTCACTTGTGCTTTTTCAAAAATTTTCGAAAGAATTTTGATTCAGCGTATTACCCATCATTTACTAACGGAGGAAAAAATCCCTCCTTCTGTGAATGGCTTTCTTCCCCTCAGGGACAATCAGCTTGCAGTTTACAAAATTCACACTGCCATTTCTGAAGCCCATAGCTATAAGAAATACTTCATCGGAATAAGTCTGGATATTAAAAGTGCATATGATACTGTATACATCGATGGTCTTATCTTTAAGTGCCTTCAGCTTGGAATTGCAGGAAATATTACAAAGGTCCTGCACAACTTTTTGCAAAATCGGACTCTGCAAGTTCGTTGTGGAGAAATTATCTCTCTAGGACTAAACCTGTTCAGAAAGTTTTGCTTCAAGGCAGTGTCGTTTCGCCAATCCTTTTCGTATGTTTTCTCGCGGATTTTTCTGAAACCCTTGATGTAGGTGTGGAATATTCAATTTTTGCTGATGACATTTTCATCTTTTGTGCTCATACCTCTTTAGATCATATTTCAAAGAAACTGCAGAATACGATGGAAAATGTTTATAAATGGTGTAATTACTGGAAACTCATTATTAGTCCTGATAAATGCTCTATAGCTGACCTATCAAACAAGAAATTACAGTCTATCCCTCGAATTACATATGCAGGATTTCCCCTCCCTTGGAAACAAACTATCAAATATTTAGGTATAAATTTTTCCACACAAAACTTACCAAAATGGAGTTATATTGAAAAATACTTGATCTAAAGCCCTCAGGAAAATTAACGCTTTAAAATCTATTGCATACAAAAATTACGGCCCCAGAACAAAGGATCTTATAAACATAGCAAACAATAGTATTTGTAGTCTCTTTTATTACAGTTGTTCAATAACAAACAAATTTTCTGAAGCTCAATATAAAGCCTGCAATTCTATACAAACTATGGCTCTCAGAGTAGCTCTCAGGCTGACTAAATGGACCCCAAACATTGTGCTAATGAAAATCGCGGGTCAGGAAGTGCTATCGGAAAAAAGCAAGAGGTTAGCGGTGCAGTTCTTTATTAGGCAACTTGCCAACGGTGCTCATTCTCCCATTTATGATCAAAATTGCAATCCTAGCATCAAATTAATTAAAAGATATGAAGTAATGATTGCTAATTTGTTTACGGATCTGGACACTTCTACAGACCATATTATTGCCTTTCCTGATACCCTCATCTCTCGAAATAATTTTTGTGAAATTCATCTTTCAGATTTTAGTTTCCAAAACAAAGCTCATCCTGTTTTTTTAAATCAAGTACCTCTTTGACGAAGTTGTATACAAAGAATTTCATGGCTATCATATCATTGCTACGGATGCATCCAAATCACATTCTTTCACTTCTATCGCGGGTATTTCGAACCTTCAATCTTTTATTTATAGAATTCACCCCATCAATTCCATTTTCACGGCGGAAGCCTTGGCAATTTGTCAAGCCCTTGATGAACTTTCAGTCACAGATAAAAACTTACTTTTACTGACAGACAGCTATTCAGTTCTTCAAGTTTTAAAATGCCTAACCATCAAATCTCCAAAGATTATTTGCAGATTAGCTGGCAAAATTCTTGTTAGGAAAAATTTTCATCAAAAAATATGTTTGGTGTGGACTCCAGGGCATTCACTAATCCATTGGAATGAAAAGGCGGACTTACTCACAAAAGCAGTCACGGAGTCTCACCCATTTCTAGAGTGGATTGCTTATGAAGATATAATTTCTCATTTTCAGACAATTTCTCTTCAAAAAACGAACCATTCCTTTCAAACCAGCAAATATCAAGAATCTATTGGCAATATTCCTTCCATGTTAACTCTTACTCCTTGGCTCAAAAATAGAAGAGAGGATATCATTATTGTACGTCTTTTAACCCGGATGATTATTACTCCGGCGCTGTTGCATAGATTTGGTCCACACAATAACTCTCGTTGTCAAATTTGCAATCGTGAAAATAACATTGAACACATTATTTTGTTCTGTTCCAAATACTCAAATCATAGGTCAATCCTCTGTGCAAAACTTAATTTTGATCTTCAATTGTATTTGTCATTAAAAACCTTTTTTCAAAAAGCTGTTTCTGATAAGCGGCATCTTAGGATTCTTCTTCAATCTCTGAAGTCTTTTGACATTTATTGAGTGCATCTTTTTTGACATTTATTGAGTGCATCTTTTTTGACACTAGGGGATAATGGCCTTTGTTGCTAAAAATCCGATCTCATCACATTTCAATCAATGGATAAACAAATCTGCGTATGGATACGAGCTGCTTCACCCTGAATATTGATTGTGTTGTCAATCAATATTCAGGGCGAAGCAGCTGGTCAAAACTATTAATTTTTAATAGTTTAATAATAGTGTTATTTAATCGTTAATATATAGTAATATTCTTTCTTCCCCACCGGCCTGTCTCAGGCCTTACAACCTCTTGGGTAAGCTGGGTCGGTGTGAGTTTTGAATAAATAATTTAATTTCAATTAAATCTCTTGTATATAATTTGATATTCATGGTTCCTTCAACAAAGTACAGTGGACTCCCGTGCAACGCATGGGGGTGATACATTCTGCATAATAGGAAATTACGTTTTATGGGACATGCATTACTGGAAAATTTATGCAATTGTTTCTAATTTGTAACTGTGCTTATTGCTAGTGAGATGTTACTTTTTAAACAGTCAAAGTTTCACTTTTCATATATAAACAACGGGTAAGTCTATACATTTGTTTTTCTAAATTAAAAAATTCTTTAAAAATGTTAAGTTTATCTTGCACGTAGCAGTTTATCGCGCTGTACGAGTACCATTTGCAATTTTTTCGTTACGTTATAGGGAGTGCGTTATGCGAGAGTCCACTGTATTTTTAAATATCAAATTGTGACACACATTTCAGCCGTGTTATTTATCTGCATTATTTATTGTGTACATGAACCTCGTAAATGGAGTGGAGACGCACGATGTCATATTTACATGTAAATGTAACTATCCGCGTAATCTAATATATAATTACATGCTGTTTAATGTGGTAACTTCACTTTCTTATTTATCAGTAGCCTCCTTTGGCGACCTCGCCGGAAATATGATTTCAATTGATTCTCCTACGCATAATTTGATATTTATGGTTCCCTTAACATAGACATTTAAACCAGTGTTGTTTTTTTCTTTCTCTACATGAACGTACCTATGTTAACTTTATGGGGAATTAGGAAAACTAGATTTTCAGTGGAAATATAGCAGACATTTTATATGACAATTTAAAAATATTAGTTACAAAATTCACATCTGAAGCAGTTGTTTTCTTCCTCCTCACCCCTGCAATTTTCGCACGTCCAGCTAAAACAGTTTCTACATTAGATCCACCCTTCTCATTTCCTTAAGTTAGAAAATACATTACAACACAAGCAATCAACGTCTGATGTGTTTTTACCGTCTTCTTCGGAAGAATCGTCAATGCTGTCTGGCTTGGTCTTGCTCCACTTGTCATACCCAGTTTTACATTGAGTGCAGAGGTTGTAAAAAACGAAATGGAACCACGCAACTTTTGGATTAATTCCTTATTGTGTGATAGAGTGTAGATCCTTAGTAAAGATGTAAGAAAGCTGGACTAAATATAGTTTTTATAACTGTAATGATTATTAAATGAGGATGCTTAAAAAAAGAACATTAACAGGGCCGGATTCATACCTTTCTCCGCCCTAGGCCAAAGCACTTAGTTCTTCGCCCTCTCTTCTGGTGCATTCACCGCTAGGAGATAGGTAATGTAAATGGGCCTTCAGTTGATTTAATGTGGATGGATGTGCTTAAAAAACAGTATTTTGTATGGTCGTTTCAAAATAATACTGACATTTGGTAAATATTTTATTGTAATATTAATTTTATTGTAATTCTTTTATATCTGTGCCCACCAATTGTTGCGCCCTAGGCTATGGCCTAGGTTGGCTCAACGGAAATCTGGCCCTAAGAATTAGAGTTGAGACGGTTCCTTCTTCTTGACTAGTGGAGTGTAATTCAGAATCTGTCCGCTAAAAGAGCTCCAAAATCAAGTTACCCGGTTTTACAACGCTCTGCATGGCCGGCCCGAAAAAAAGCGGGGCCTTGAAACTGATTTCGTAAAACAAAATAATTTATTGCGTTTTCCTATTTATTACACCGCACAAATTGGCATATTGAGGGCTTAAGGAATACGTGAAAATGATAAATAATTAATTTATGTGATTTATGAACGATTTTGAAAGTGATTAAAATGTTAATTTATAAAAATTAATTCAAAATAATAGAAAAAATCATGATTTTGAATCATGAGAAGATTTTTCTGCAGATACGACGGTCATTGATAAGGTCAATATATGTTTCAGAACAGTCAGACAGTTTGAATATAGTTCTCATAAATTAATTTACAAATAAATATAATATTGTGACCCTGTTATGCAAAACTTAAAGACAAATTTTAATTTCAATAAATAAATCAATGCAATTCATTTTGTCTTGCAAAGTCGAATTTAAGTCTATGTTTTTATACAGTTAGTGAATAACATCCTAATTGCATAAAAAATCCTATGTTGTCCCATATTCGTGATAAATTTACAATCTCTTCTTAAAAGAAAAAACGTCATTATAGATTATGACTAGCAAATATTGCATTTGGAAATATTCTTTGACAGATGAAATAGTTGATCATTTCCTTAAAATAAAAATTAAAAAAAATTTATTTTTTCTCACCAAGTTCTTTTATTTTTAACTAACTCTTCCACTATTTCCTTTATAGTTACTATTAAAAGAAGATATGAATCCCGATGCACGATACTTTTCAAAAAATTTTGAAAGGACTTTTAAATGTGAATTTGTGTACAGATATTAGAATTTTGAAATATCTGGCTCGCAATATTTACTTCATTTAGTATGTCAAACCAAATAACTAAAGTTAATAAAAATTCATATGAAGTTTATTTTTGATTTATGATTTCTTTTTCATGTCAATAATATATTCATAAAAAAAATTCGAAGCTATAAAATATTGTGATACTTGAATGTGATCTCACAGATTTCACACGTCATTTCCGACAGTGGTTTTGGAGTAAGATGTGCTAGGAATTCAGTGCTCAAAGGTTGTAGGTTGCTCTGTGTGTATTCTTACACTTGTATATAATTTTACTCTTTTGTACAGTAACTCACTCTCTTTGTAAATACCACCATGAAATAAAGTCAAGTTACTTAACTCCAGATTCTCTCCTTCACTCTTATTCTGAGAACACGAGACCCTAGGCCATCTGTGCAACCGCCCCGCACATGTTGCGCTGTGTGTATTCTTGTTTTCAGAGCCTGAATAACTACCCTAGATTCGGTTATTTGTTTACTTTTTGTAGCTAGATAAAGGTCACACTCTCCCCCTAACATCTGAGGTCGGTACCATGTCTCTCCTTGCTTCACTGCAATGTGCATTTTTACATCGCGATCTAATTCACCATATAGTTTATCCGAAACTATTAATTCACACAGTGCCTTAAAATCTTTTAACCTCTCTCAGATAACAGTAGTATTCCAGATTTGCACTTAACCTTGACGCGAATTGCACGTAATTCTCGGTTGCTAATTTTTGAGCGTTTCGAAACTGATTCAAACATTCTTGGGGAGTAGACTGAAATTCTTTTAAAATTACGGATTTAAGTTTTTCATAATTGGTAATTTCATCATCCTTTAGGTATAGCATTAAATGTCCTTTTCTCCTAATATATTTAGTAAGATTTGTGCTTTTAAATCTTCTGGCATATTTTTTGTTTTAAATGCCTTTCCGATTGATTGGAAAAATAAATTAAACGATTCAGATTTATTGGTACCGAAATTGTTACGGCCTTATTCACCATCCATGGTTAAATCCTGACCAGCGGTTAAAAGGGAATTTGCACGAACAAGCGAATGCTGACCGAAATGATCGGCTGGATGTATCCCCTAACTGGCGAGTTGGCGAGAAACTCGTTTGGCTCGAAGGCTGAGGGTAATTTTAAAAATCGCCAACAACAGAGAAATTGAGATACCATGCCAATATAGCAACCCAATAAAGTATACATTTGGCAATGCATTTCGGTCACCTTTCGCATTATTATAGCAGAACCATCATTTAACCGCTGATCATGGTTTAACCATGGATGGTGAATAAGGCCGTTAGTGTCTTATGCTTTTAATTAAACTCTCTATACGATTTGATGTATCCGGATTTGGGTTTGTGGGTAATCCTTTCTACATTTTCTATTTCCAATTGCTTTTACATTTTCTATTTCCAATTGATTGAGCGAGTTTTACGGGGCTATTCTCGTACCCCGGTTGGGTTGGGAGACGCCACTTTTTCCGCCCTTTAACGACAAGTGCGATTCCCGTACCCGTTTTTCCAACCGGTTGGGATCTCGCTCGGTCGAAAAAAGGACTCCGATTTCTCGGCGGCTCTGTATCTGGCGTAAACGCTATTCGCTAGCGAGAAGTGTTATTTCGATATCAGAACTTATCAAAATTTCGTTTAAAATGGAGGCTGCTAAGACGTTAATTGTGTTTTGAAAGGGTTTATTGGGATAAATGTAATCCATTTGATCAATCTGAAGAAGAATTTATCAATTACTTTAGATTTTTTAAAAAGTAGTTAAATCTTTTATCGAATTTAAATAATTTAATCTAATAATTTAATACGACAATCTAAAGTAATTAAATCTTTAAAAGTAGTTAAATCTTTTACTACTCCATCAAGATAAGTCAATAATGATAGTTGATAATTAGCTAAGATCAATTACATTTAAAGATTTAATTAAATATTTTCTTATTAAATTAAATTAATTAATTATTTTAACAATTTTTTTTAACATTGAGTGTGGAATGACTTTCCTCATTCCGTATATATCATTACAATTTTTTTTATTTGGGTTTTAATTCATAGAAATTTTTCAAATATTTACAAAGTAATTGCAAAATATGACAATAAAAGAATTTTTCTTGTTCCTTGATAAAGATATATATACATTATGTTTTCATTGCACAATAGCGAACAACTTTTTAAAATAACTTGTTTCAAACATAGGCAGATACCTTAAAATATTATCGAATAAATAAAATAAGACTAATTTTCGATTATACCGTGGCGGTATTCTTCAGCAATCAGAAAAGAAATTATAATAGCAAATCCATAATTTTAGTTTGGAAACTTATTTCAAATAAATAAAAATAAGTTTAATCATGAAATTTAATTAAAAATATTATAGAAATGAATAACTGAACTTACCAGATATTGCTAAAATCCATCCTCCACATGAGCGAGTCTGTCTCCGGAATGTTTACGATTTGTTGTTCACCGGTGCGGTTGTATTTCACAGTTATTTATCCCAACGTGAAAACTATGTTGGGCCAAGGTTGTTGTTGCCAACCGCATAAGCTGAGATTGGGTTTTTGTTGGCTAATTGTTGGCAAAACTACCCACCGTTTGCCATCAATGCCGACCATTTCCCAACGTTGGGCCAACCAACTGTGCTACTAGGGTATAATTTTTTTGTTGTTGTGAAAATGTTTTAATGTTGTGAAAACTTGCTGAATTTAATAACTTTTTTCATGTTTTATTTTCTTATGTAATTGGAAAAAAAAACAAATGGTTTGTAATATTAATTTATAAGATTTATTCATGTTAAAATAATTGTCATGGAAAAAAGTTTATTACTTTTCCTCTCTCTAGAAAACTGGTAAAATTACATCAATATATTGGAAAAAAGACTGCAATTTATGTTCTATAAATGTATAATATTATTATAAATGTATATTTTGTGAAAGATAAATGGTTTAACCCCGCCTTAACAATGGACTTATGAAAGCAAGAAAGATGCATTATAATGCATCTTATAAGAGCAGAAGTTAAATCTTCCCACTTCTTACCCTTGGTGTCTTTTGAAAAGATGCGATCAACTTTCCCACTTAAAATTTGTGGATATTTTTCAAAATAATCCAACATAATTTGGAATTGGGAAGCAAATGTACGCTTCGCCATAGTTCCTTTGGCGATTCAAAACTCGAACTGAATCTGAAACCATAAACAAAAATATCGCATGACGATCGCTTGATTTGCTGCGAGCGCAGCAGAAATACGTCACTTTCTGGCGTAAAGCAAGATGTTCGAAACGACCGAGGTACGAGAATCAGACCTCCTTCTTCCGGTCGAGAAAAAGCCATTAACGTTCCGCGGTCGAAAGGCGAAACGCTCCCAACCCAACTGGGTTATGAGAATAGACCCGTTAGTCTTTAAAATTCTAATTTTGTTTCATTTTCTTTGGCCTGTCGTTGCCGCATTGCCTCAGCTTCACGCTGCCTTGCTTCGGTTTGACGCTGCTTTACTTCGGTTTGACGCTGCTTTACTTCGGTTTCACGCTGCCTTTTCTCAGTTACACTATCAATAATGTTTTGCACAAACTCTGATTGATTTTTATATGTATCGCTGTTCTCTATTAGATTTTTTAAACCAATAAGTTTTACATCGTCTGCTACAGTCAAACCTATTTCCTTCGCAACCTAAATTAAGTCCTTTCTTAATTTCGAAATAGACATTTTTAAACACCGTAAAACTATCGAACTAAAAATAACCAATTAAACACAATAACTACACAACACACAACTAACTCCTAAATAACAATTAAACACAATAACTACACAACACACAACTAACTCCTAAATAACAATTCAACACAACTAAATTAAACAACACTCTTAACCAATTAACTACTCTATTTCAACAAAGCTGAAATAAACAATTCAACACATTTATCTCAACTCCCGAAACACAAAACTTTTATCACCTCTTTGTTACCTCTACACAAAATTACACAACACTAAAAATTCCAACTGGACCACAAAAAATCACTTACCTTGGAGCAAAACTTTCAATACACATAAGATCTCTGAATAAAAACAAAGGAAACCGCATTTTCCCTTAACACTCCCTATTGACCGCACAGGGCTTTCAATCCCCAATATTTACGACACTTGAACTGCTGGCCTCGTTACACCATGTGACCTCGTTACACCTCGTTGACACCATGTGCCCGGGGGTTGCACAGATGGCGTAGGGTCTCGTGTTCTCAAATAAGAGTGAAGGAGAGACTCTGGAGTTAAGTAACTTGACTTTATTTCATGGTGGTATTTACAAAGAGAGTGCAGAATTCAAACAAAACTACTCGTATTTCAATAAAACACAATATATTTATTTCACTGTAGTATGAAAAACTTTACCTGAGCCCCTGGCTCTCCAAGTAATTTTTATTTTTACAAAGTAAATATGCTTAGCATAACCTAAACGAAAACAAACAACAAAACTGAAGAACTAACTAAATTGATTGATTAAAGGGGGTTTTATGGGATTTAAAGCAACAAAGGCTATTATCCCCTATTCATTCCAAAGTTGTTTTCAATCCGTAATAAAAAAGAAACGAAAATTGCGATCAAAAGATGGGCTAAAATATTGCCGATCTGATTCGGTCAATAGAAAAAAAAATGGCGCCCTCCTAGAAAGGCCTCCATATTCTTTTTCAACTAACTAAATTTTTTAAACATTTGCATTTTTAACAAAACATTCGCTAGCAGATAAAGATGTTGCCAACCTGAAAGTTATAAATAGGGTTAAATTGTTTACAACATCCTCCCACCTTTTGCTTATAACATATAATCAAAACATACATAACCAATTTTATGATATGCGTGAACAGGCCAATGTAGAAAACAATAAGTTATCAAACTTAATCTTTCAGGTACTTTGAATTTTCTACCAGATCTAGTTAATTTAGTTTCGGCCTCTACATGTTCAGAGTCACTTATAGTCAAGGTCTTTGGACATTTCTGTGGAATAAGTTTAGAGGGGAACTCTGTAGGTGAGGCAACCTCTAATGGGTAGATTTTCTGAACAGGCCTCAGCAACATGGAGTTAGCAGTCTTTACTTGAACCAGCCTTATTCCCTTGTCTTTACCAGGCAGTAGCTCAAAGATTTTTCCAAAAGGTCAGTGAATTCTCTTGAGGTTGTCGCTTCCCACAAGTGTTATATCTCCAACAGAGATCAGTCTAGATTCTTTGCATGTTCTTCTTTGAACTTGCTGACCCAAGTATTCGGACCGGAATCGATATCGGATGTCTTTTTGGACAGCTTGTCTGTATTTAATTCTTTTGTTCAGACTATAATGATCTGCTACATAAAGGTCTGGAACTGCCCACTCTCTGATGTCTTGTATAAACATGGACGGACTAATAGGAGTAAAGTCTGTGTCACTTTCTGAAACGTAGGTGAGGAGCTGGAGTTTATAATGGCTTCATAATCGAACAAGACAGTCATCATCTCTTCATGGGATAAGCAGGCTTTATCTAAAACTCTTTTCAGATCTTTTATTATTCTGATCAGCCTTACCCACCATCCACCCCACCATGCAGCAGTTGGAGGGTTGAACTTCCAGTCGATAGCATTAACTGTTACATAGTTGATAACTTTTTTCCAGTCAAGAGAACATAGGATGTTTGCAGCGCCTACAAAATTGGTACCATTATGACAATAAATTGTGGAAAATCTGCCTCGTCTTGCTACAAACCTCCTTAAAGCCATCAGGAAAGCTTCAGTAGAAACGCCAGACATAAGTTCCAAATGAACTGTTCTGTAGACAGCACATGTGAACAGCAGCACCCAAACCTTTTGGTTGCCTTTCAAAAACAAGGGCCCAGCAGAGTCAAAACCAGAGATTTGAAAAACTGCAGCATCACACACCCTATTTTCAGGCAGAGGGCTGTCTCACATTCGAGATTTTTGAAGCTATATCTTTTGCAGATGACACAACTTGGAATAACTCTTCTAACAGATTTTCTTCCACTCAAAATCCAATAAGTTTCTCTCAAAATATTTATCAAGGTTTGAACCACACAATGCGAATTCTTCTCATGATGAAAGCGTATCATTCTTGACACTACTTCATGCTCTGATGGGAGAAGGACGGGTTTCCTAAAGTTCTCAATGCCTTTTCTGTAGATGATTTTTTCTTTTTACCCGTAAAAGACCATCTTCATTTTTGTAAACAGAAAGAAACTTTAATTTCTTGTCGTCTTCTCCATGAAACGCTTCTTTCTGAACAATTCTGAAAATTATTAACTCTGCTTTTCTAAATTCACTTGCTGTAAGTTCCCCTATGTTTCTGTTTTATTTTATTGAACGGCAGTTCTGAATAAACCTTGTGATCCATCCGACCAATCTTACTATATTTTCATATTTTGAAAAACGTTGGCAGAACCGCTCAATAGATGACTCTTGATTTACAGATACTAAAGCGGGCACTGCACTTTTCTTTCGCTCTTTCAGTATCTCGTCTTCGTCCAGTTCAAAATCATTGGAGGGTCCCTTGTCTTGAAATGAACTCAACCATCTTGGTCCCTCCCAAAATCTGGTTTTGACCAAGTAACTGGCTTTACATCCTCTCGAGGATAAATCTGCTGGATTTTCAACCCCAGACACATGACGCCAAGAAGAAAGCTAGCTAATTTTCCGTATTTCTTGCACTCTTATTATTGACGAAAACGGACCAGTTTTCTTCTTTAGCTATCCACGTAAAAACAGTAGTAGAATCGTTCCAATAAAAAACATTTAACAGTCGTCCAGCCAAGGGCATCTACTATGGATTTTGTTAATCTCGCTCTCACCAATGCAGCGAGTAGTTCTAATTTCGGTATCGTTGCACCCTTCAAAGGAGCGATTCGGGCTAGAAGCTAAAAAGTGCGCATTTTTATCATCAGCTTCCTGTACAAGATAGGAAACGGCTGCATATGCATCTTTACTTGCATCACAAAAGGTGCGTGTGAATAATTTCTTAGTGGCATCGGGAGTAATGTTGATCCTGCGAGAAACCCGAACTTCCTTCAATGCTTCTAGCTTTCTGAACCATTGGAAAAATTCTTCACGAAGAGATCCAGTGATTTCTTCGTCCCATCCTAAAGACAATTTCGAAGTTTTCTGTAGCATAAGCTTGGGGCAGAGCATTACTGGTGAAACAAATCCAAACGGATCAAATACTTTGTGAGTAGCAGATAACATTGTGCGTTTGGTAATGATTTCAGTATTTATTCTTTCAACCATTTAAGATTAATTGAAAGGATCTCATATGATTTATTCCATTTCAGTCCTAAAAAATCAATAGTTTTGGAATTTACATCTCTAGGCGCTGAAGACTCCCAGTCCCGAAGTTCAAAACCACCTTTCTTCATAAGCTCATTTGAGACATTAATTAAGCGTTTCAATTCCGATTCATTGTGAACACTGATTAAAATATTATCCACATAGAAACTATTCGAAAGGCGTTTTGTTACAAAGGGGTCAACATCACAATTCTTAGCAAGATGATACTTTAATGCAGCTTCTAACAAGAAAGGACTGCTTCGAACTCCAAAAAACCACTCTAGCATGACGAAAAACTTTGTGTTCATGGCAATCTTTATTTTTCCACCATAGAAATCTTAAGAAATCTCTATCTTCTTTGCAGATGCTAATTTGTAGAAAAGCTTTCCTAATATCCGCAGTAACACCAATCTTCTTTTTTCTGAATCGCAACAGAATATCAGGAATCAGCTCAATTAAGTTGGGACCACTGTGCAGAGATTCATTTAGAGATGGGTGTCCCTTCATTCGAGCAGATGCATCGAATACAGGCCTAATAGGTGTTGTACTGCTCTCTTTTAGGACAGGTCTGTGCGGTAAGTAGTTTCCAGACAAGTTAATTTCATTGACTGGAACTTCTCCGATTATACCTTCATGTAGTCATTCCAAAAAATTCCTTCATAGGCGTCATACAAATTTTCAATAAGCAATTTCTTGGTTGTGGATTCCAATCTTCTTATAGCCAGTTCTAAGTTGTGAGGTAACGGTGCATAATTATCCAACCAAGGCAGATGAACTTCATATCGTTTATCGTTGTTGTACCTCACAGTTCGAAGAAAATGCTCTTTGGTTAAATCTTCTTGTTCCTTTTTTGAAAGTTTCTCAATAGGATCTTTAATCGCAATCCATAAATCCGAAGCGTCGAGCTATTTGACGAAAAGTGAAGTAACTGACATGGCATTACTTGAAGTAACTCTGTTCTCAGGAACCTTTCCAGACAAAGTCCACCCAAGAGAAATCTCAATGGCCACCAATCCATGATAAAACTCTACGTTGATCGGTTAAAAACTTTCCAAAAAGATCAGCACCAATAAGAACTTGAACTGGTTGTGACTATTCGCCAACATCTGTCAAAGTTATGTTCATTTCTTGGAGCTTTTTCATCCATGGCCCTGCATTAGCAGACGTAAAATCGTTGCAAGTGGTCAATTGATCTAATGCTTCAAAGTTACATGCGAAATTGTTTTCAGTGCTTCTTAGTCTAATCTTGTAACATGTGTGTTCAAATTTCTCAGACTTAACTCCACCGAATAAAGAATGTACCAGAGTTTCTTTTCTTACAGGAATGCAACCCATTTCTTCGGCAAGACTTTTTAGAATGTACGACCTTTGGGACCCAGAATCTAGAAAAATTCTTTCTTATCTGAAATAATCTTTACCTTTAAAGTTTGAAGAAACACTTTAGGACCAAGACTAATTGTTGGACATATTTACCTCATTTGCTGCTTCTTTTTCTTCGGCCTTCTTTGACTCATGTTTTCGGGATTCTACTGCTTCGCACATTAAAGGTACATGCTTTTTCCCACAGACAACATATTTTAAAAATATTTGGCATTTACGACAGCAAGCAACAATTTTTCTCTTTTAGAATATTTAATGTGTCAGCTAAACTCATTTTTTGAGCTGAGAAACAGTCTGCACTAGAATGAGTGCCTGTGCAAAAAACACAAGATTGTTTAGAATCTTTTGCTGAAGTCGTCAAGAAATTGGCTGCTGTAGAAATCTTGTTGCGACAGTTATGCCATTGTTTCTTTTTTAAAGTTTGAGTACTACTTTTCTCATTCAATTCAACTCCTGCCATATATAAATTAATTCTTTCCTCCCCATCAACTTCTGTTTTGAAGAAATTCATCAGATTAGTTAATCGCTCCTTAGCATCAACTGATGAGGAAGAACTGGGACATCTGTTCTATGCTCTCAGAAACTCTTCAGGGAAACACGACTCAACCATAGGATATAATATAGACGCACATTTATCGGTCGTAACACCTAAAGTTTCTAACGGTCTGAGATAGGATTCCAGCTTGTCATACAGTGAAGTCATAGAAATTTTTTCATTTTTCTGAACTGATATAATTAATTTTAAGAGCTCTCTAACGTAAACTTCAACCAAAAGATTTTGTTTGCCAAAGCGAGCTTTTCAACTTTCAACTGCTTTTCCGTAACTGGCACCAGTTGTCGGAAAACTTTCAACTACCTCTCGTGCTCGAGATCCGCTGACTGTTGCTTGCACTAAGTACTGAAATTTGCTTTCCGGTGCTATATCTGCATCTTTGTGAATATGTTCAAACTCATTCCAAAAAGGAAGCCAATCTTTTACATTTCCAGAAAATTGTCGAAATTCTAATTTTGGCAAGTGAAATTTCTTCTTAACGCCAATTGCTTCTTGTACAAACATTTGTGTTTCACTTTGACCCGCTGTCACTGTTTGAAATTGCAATCTTGCTAATTCCAGTTCATGTCGGAGTCTACGTCCCTCTTCATGACGTTTTTTCTCCTCATCTTCTCTGATTTTTCTTTCTTCTTTTTGCTTGCTATCAGAAACAGCAGTAATTAAAACTGATGCAACGAAATCTGGATCCTCCGAGTATTCCTTACTCTTGTAGTATCTGGCAACAGATCGAAAATCTATTTTATATATCGATTGACTTTAGAGTATCTGGCAACAGTTTGGTAGATAAGTAGAACGAAGTGAGCGACGAATAAAGATGGATGTTTACCTTCTGATCATGGAATTATTTTATTAATTATATTACACGACTAAAAACACTACAGTGGTGACCTGGCGGACGTGATATTTTTGACTATAATGATGCACATTTGGACTGTTGTTCGTGAAGAATTCGTACGCATCTAAACGTTTCCGTTTCTGGATATGCTTTCGTTTTCGTATTAATTCTTTTTGTGAATTCGTCGCACTGTCTGTCTGCTCTCCTGAATTTAAAGGATTTCTTGCACAATGTCTGAGGTAGGTGCAGTTCAAATACCTGTCTACAATAGATCGGATCCTACTCTCTGGTTTATTATGTGCGAAAGCACGTTTAAATTAGCTGTTCCAAAACCTATTGCAGAATCTGTGACTAAATTTAACTATGTTGTTTCCCATTTACCTCCAGAGGTTGAGTCGCTTGTGCGCGATATTTTGATGAATCCTGATGCCACAGATCCTTATACTCATTTGAAAACGGAACTTATAAATAGGTCATGTGAATCTTCACAACAGGAGATTCGTCAGCTTCTATCGGAACCTTCTGAGTTGTTAAGAAATATGAAACGTCGTGCAGAAACTTTGAAGGTTCCAGAAACATTTATGTTAGAATTGTTTTTACAGCGTTTACCAACATCAGTACAAACTATCTTAGCAGCTGTTACAGATCTAACATTAGATAAAGCAGCTGAAATTTCAGATAGGATTTTAGAAGTTACACCTGTTCCTATGGAAATTCATGCTGTAAATAAGAACAATTCGAATTCCATGGAGGAAAAACTACTTTGCGAAATAGAAAAGTTGAATGCAAGAATTGATAAGCTCGAGTTTTCTCGTAGTCGCTCTACTTTTCGCAGAAACAGAAGTAACCAAAGATCGAGAGGGAATAGTCAAAATTGAAATTCGTCTGTTTGCTGGTATCATCGTCATTTCGGAAAAGACTGCAAACCTGAAAGATGCGTTTCGCCTTGTAATTTTCAGGGAAACGAAAATGGCGAAGAATAGACGCGACATGTTCTTTGCCGCAGACATCACGTCGCCTGTTCATTCGAGACCGGATATCAAATATCTCCTTTCTGGTCGACACCGGTTCTGACGTGTCTTTAATCCCTGCTAATACCTATCAAAAAAGAAACTCTTCGCAACAAACCCTTTTCGCTGCAAATTCTTCTACTATTAACGTATACGGACAGAAAGTATTATCCTTGAATTTCAATTTAAGAAGAGACTTTTTATGGACTTTTCTGATTGCCGACGTAAGTATTCCTATTCTTGGAGCGGATTTCCTCCATTATTTTGAGTTGGTACCAGATCTCCGCAACAAATGCCTTAGAGATACAAAAACAAAATTACAATCAGTAGGCCATTTAAAGTATGCTGATCTCCATTCGGTTCAGATTTCTATTTCTGAAGATACGATTTATCATAAACTGTTAAAAGAATTTCCTTCTATTACTAAATTGCCTAATCCAAATCAACCGGTAAAACATACTACTGTTCACCATATTGTAACAAAAGGTCCTCCTGTGGTGGCAAAACCTCAAAGGCTAGCTCCAGATCGCCTTAAAATAGCGAAATCAGAATTTCGAAATATGATGCATCTAGGACATTTACGACCTTCGAAAAGCAATTATGCTTCCCCACTCCACATGGTTCCCAAGAAAGGTACTTTAGATTGGAGGCCTGTTGGGGATTATAGAGCTTTGAATTCTCAAACATTAAAAGATAAATACCCCATTCCTTGTATCGCTGATTTTACTGCCGAATTACATGGATAAAAAATTTTCAGTCGAATCGATCTAATAAAAGCCTATCATCAAATTCCCATTCACCCAGAAGATATCCACAAAACGGCAATATGTACTCTTTTTGGTTTGTTCGAATGTACAAGAATGCAATTCGGACTGTGTAACGCATCTGCGACATTTCAACGTTTTATAGATGAAGTCACTCGAAGTTTACCAGGTGTTTACGACTTTTTCGAGGATATTCTGAATGCTTCTAAAAACCCTGAACAGCATTTCCAACATTTAAAAACCTTATTTCAAGATTAGATGAATACGGCCTATGCATAAATGTTTCGAAATGCATATTTGGTGCATTGACAATAGACTTTTTAGGTTTCAATCTGTCAGAAAATGGAATTAAGCCTCTACCTGATAAAGTCAAATGTATACTAGACTTTCCTAAACCAGATACTTTAACTCAGTTGCGTAGATTTTTGGGAATGTTTAACTTTTATAGATGTTTCATACCTAAAGCCGCAAATATACTTGCTCCCATAGTACAGTTTTCGGAAGGGCATACTAACAAAAAAAATCTCGTTCCAGTGTTTGCAAGTCATCTGAACAACTCAAATGGAATGAAAACGCAGAACAAGCTTTTATTGCCGCGAAAAATGCGATTGCCGAAGCTACTCTTTTGAGACATCCTATTCCAGGAGCTCAATTGAGCCTATGGGTGGACGCCTCAGATGTTGCTATAGGAGGCACTTTATCTCAATTATCGCAAGGGAAGTGGGAACCGATAGCCTTTTTCTCCATGAAACTGAACAAAAGTCAGCAGAAGTGGTCAACCTACGATAGGGAATTATTTTCAATTTATTCGGCTATAAGAAAATTCAAACACATGTTAGAAGGCAGGGAATTCCAAATCTATACTGATCAAAAATCATTAATTTATGCCTTCAAGCAAAATCCAGATAAATGTTCACCTAGGCAATTACGTCATCTCGATTTCATATCCCAATACTCCACCGACATTCGGCATGTGCAAGGTTCTCAGAACATAGTTGCTGATGCACCTTCTAGAATCGAAGTTGATTCTATTACTAAATTTTAAATTTTAAAGAATTTGCAAGAGCACAGAAGGATGATTCAGATATTCAAAAATTCCTCCACAATGATGCACCCTCTCTACAATTAGAACTCAAACCCTGCCAGACTTCCAACTGCAATTTGCTTTGCGATACCTCAACTGGAGTTCCACGTCCTTTTGTTCCTACTTCCTTTCGAAAACTCATATTTGATCATCTACATAATCTTGCGCATCCTCTCTCTCTCTCTCTCTGGGATAGCAGCTTCAACCAAACTTATTAGTGCTAGATACGTATGGCCAGGTATGAAATACCAAATAAAACAATGGGTCCGGTGTTGTGAATCATGTCAGAGATCGAAAATCCAGAGGCACACTAAAACGCCTCTAGGCACATTCTCTCTTCCCGATGCCCGATTCACACACATCCACATCGATATTGTAGGTCCCTTGCCACCCTCTGAAAGTCAAAATTATCTTCTCACGATAATTGACCGTTTCCCCAAATGGCCAGAAGCAATACCTATCCCAGATATGCGAGCAAAAACTATATGCCGTGCAATTTTCGATACATGGATCTCTCGCTTTGGATGCCCATCTGTAGTAACTTCTGATCAAGGATCCCAGTTGCGTTCATCAATGTTTGTTGAATTTACTCGCATGCTGGGAACTCAAAAGATCAAAACAACTCCGTACCATCCGATTTCAAACGGAATTGTAGAACGTTTTCATCGACACTTAAAATCGGCAATTAAAGCTCATGAAAATGAGAAATGGTCAGAGTTAATCCCAATAATCCTTCTAGGCATCCGAACAGCCGTGAAAGAAGATTTGCAATCTTCTTGTTCGGAACTTGTGTACGGTACAACCCTACGTCTTCCTTGTGACATGAT